>JANVCQ010000004.1:2079402-2091902 GCA_025531925.1 Erythroxylum plowmanianum
AATCAAACTAAGCCATAAACACACAATTATCATAATCCATGTTTAGTGACATCATAAAAAAAATTCGGGGTCTAACAATAAGTCTTTTAGAAACCACTTCTCTACTAATTAGGAGTAAGACCGTATACTATTAAACCTCCGTAAACTTCACATTTTAGTCAAATTTCTACTAAGTTGTTGTTGTTGATATTATTATTGTCGTGTAGCTTTAAGTTATACCATATGGTGTGAATCATCAAGGTTGTTTATACAGTGCAACAAACAAATATTTAGAGTACTATAATTATTTTAAAGATATTTTTACACTAAAATTATCAAGAATAAAGAGTTTTAGTATGTAAATAAAATTTTTAAAGTAAATTTGAGATAATTAACAATCGTGTTGTTTTTTATGGTTTATTGAAAACATCTTTATTAATTAGGAATACATCTGTGTACTTCTGAATCTCCTCAAACTCTACATCTTACTTATAAAACACGATTAACAAAGTGTTATATATACTAGATGATTTATCTGATATACATTTGAAATAAAATAATTATAAATTTCATCGACATATAAAAAGGAAGAATAAATTGTTTTGCTAGAGAATTAAATATCATACCTAGCAAAAGACTCCTTTAACCTTCTAGGATGTGCCCAATTTGGAATGTCTTAGAAGTTAAAGAGTTTACTTTGCATAATAATCCATGATTAATGATTTCAATCAAATCAATAAGCATAACTCAGATTTATTAAATAGTTTGTCTAAAAGATATAATTAATAAATATTTTCAAAAATTTATTCATCTAAGTTACTGGCATAATATAACAATTGCTTCCTTTATGCCTGAACATATTAACATATTATGCGTAACACATTGTGCATAGCATATTAAACTTTCTCATTAAAGCGTGCTAGCATTAGAGATGGCAACGGGCTGACTTGTGAGTCAATTTTGCAAAATTTTTAAAATAATTTTTTAAAATAAAAAGTGTAAAATAATTTTTTTAATTAAGTTCGGGCTTAGATTGCTCAAACTTAGATTGAGACTTACTTAAGACCTAACTCTTTTAAGCAAAACGATATTATTTTATTTGAAAAAGTTAGGTCTTGAATCGGTCTGAGCCTAATTTGATCCATAAGTTTGCTCAATGAAAATACCTGACTTTAGATTCACGGGTCATGCCATTTTTAGTTGGTAAAGTTGTTTGAATTTAATTCGAAATGCAATCCAATTTGACAAATACAATTTAAATTTGAGTCATGTAATTTGAATTGTCCTACTAAAATTTGATATGTTTGGATTATTAAATTCAAAATTGAATTTCTTGTCAAATTGAAAATGATAAATGCAATATTTTAAAAATGAATTAGAAGGTATAGTTTAAAAGGTTAAATCGATATTAAATCGTCATAAAATCGATTAAAGATAAATAAATTAAAGAATTTAAAATATAATTTAAAGAGATTATCTTTATTTATCTATTAATTTAAAGTTTAATTAAAAAGAGATTATTAAATAAAATTTAATTGATATATTTTAATTTATAAGAATTTATTAATTAACAAAATTGACAAAATAATTAATAAATTGATTGATTTTTAACAATAAAAATTATTATAATAAATCGAACTGAAAAATTATAAAAAAGTCTAAAAATTAAAAAATTAAAATTTTTTAAGATTAAATCGGTAAAGATTGTTTTAATCATTAAATAAATATGACAATAATATATAATTTTGAGGCTTAAAAAAAAGAAAAGACCGCGACGGTCAAACCTACCGAATATCCCGGTCACGTATCAATCTCTGTCTCAAGTCTTAAGACAACCAGGACAGCCAAACACTTGATTTTAAATTTTAATATCACAACCAAAACAGATTGACCTCCATCATCTCCACTTCTAACCGTACGATCCAGCATCATTACCAATCAACGGCCTGTAATTGAGATTGGACCAAAGTTCGAAATTAACTGACGTATGGAATGATTGGCCCTGGCTCCATCTTTGACCAGAAAAAAAAAAGAAAACGCACACAGAAAAAGGAAAATCTAAAACTGAAAAAAGAGGGAGGTTGTTTTTTGTCTGCTTGGTTTTCTTCTTTTCCTCTCTCTCTCTCTCTCTATCTTTTTCTCTGTTAGCTCTGTTTTCGGGGGAGAAGAGGGAAGGCTGATTTTTACTTCTTTTCAATTTTTGTGTGTGTTCCTTTCTGCTTCTATTTGATTCGTGTGTTTCGGTTATTTTTTGGAGATTTTTCGGTTATTTTTTTGTTTCGTTCTCTGTTGGTTTGGGATTTGAAATTGGGAGTTAGGGTTTGCGGAAGGAGAGAAAGACAATGAATGTGATGCGTCGGTTGAAGAGCATTGCTTCTGGTCGTACCTCTATATCATCTGATCCTGTAAGTTGTGTTTTTTCAAAAACGTTTTGTTAATTTTTTTTTGTGTAAATTTCATTCCAATGTCTGGCTGTTAGTTTTTGCAAAACCAGCAGAAATGATTAAAATCTGAAATCAGATAACAAGATTTTGAAATTTATTAGGGTTTAGTTAGTCAAAATGAAGATTGTTTGCTTCGTTTTCTTTTATTGTTTGATCGGTTCCCTTTTTCTTCCGGTGGCTGATTCGGGATCCATGATCGATCAAGTTAAGATCAGTTTTTGTGTATAGTCTCTTTGATTTTATTAGTTTATTGTTTTCTGATGTTCCGAGTCCTTTGTCATTTGTTTGGTTTTAAGAGTTGTTAAATGTGAAAGGAAATATATGGTGTCTTATTTAGATTATTAGTTGATGAGAGTAGTTAATGACGAGCTCAAGGTTAGTTGTGGTAGGTGATTAGTCAACCCGCAATTGTTGATTCTTTAATTTCAAATTTTTAGTCTCTGTCTTCAATCTTTTTCATTCTCTGTTCTAATGAAGTAAAGTCAAGAGAGGGCAGGTCGGATGATAGACTCTAAAATAAGATTCTTTTGTTGGAATCATGTATTGATTGAAGTTCAAGCTGAAGTTAATCTTCATAATTTTTGTTATGAGCTGTTGGAAATTGAAATTTCAGCTAGCTTTTCTCTCAAGGTCAGAAAGCCACGAGTAATTTCTGCCGATTGCAGCCTGTCAACCCACCTTATGTTCATTGCCCAGTAATCGATGGACTTCTATTTGCCCCCTTGGTAACGAGTTTGCTTGTACAATTGCGCTGTTCCACAGGGTGGAGACTCTGGGACAAAGAGAGCTAAGGTTGATCAAGAAACAGAACAGGTTACTACGGAAGCACATGTAGTTGATCGAAATGCTACAAGTTATCATATGGCGTCCACATCAATGAATGCAGCTGCAAGTACATCTGATCAATCTTTTGCAACAGTTACAGAGAAGTTGGGCTATGATCAGCTGCCAAAGGAAATGCATGAAATGAGAATCAGAGATGATAAAACCTCTAACCTTGACGAGAAGGTTGGTTTGTCAACCATTTTCTTTGAAGGAACCTAACAAGATTGGTTTCTCATGTAAAATAAATCATGGCTTGTTTCTTGTTGCAGAACTATCAATGAGATTGTTTCTGTTGTTGTTTCTGAATTGGATAAATTTCCCATGATGTGCTTTGCAGGATATGGAGGCTGCTGTTGTGAGTTGCAATGGAACTGAAACTGGTCAGATCATTGCAACTACTGTGGGTGGTCGTAATGGACAACCAAAGCAGGTATCTGATTACTTTAACTAAAAGTACTCTTTTACAGCTATATTAATACCTGCACACTGTAGGATAGGGATGAGATATATGAACTCATTAAGATTATAATTAAGATTGTCCAAATTTCCATCGACTCGTGATTGGTTTATGGTTCTGTTTTTGATCACTATGTAACAATAATGATGACATTTCCTTTTTGTTTCTTTTCTTCTTTTCTAGACAATTTCATATATGGCAGAGAGAGTAGTTGGGACAGGTTCATTTGGCGTTGTCTATAAGGTACTGAAATTTAATCAAGCATGATGCTTCTGGTTTTCTTGTTCCTTCTGCATCTTTTCAGGAATGTAATCATCTCCTCGTTATATGATTCTTCTTGTTTATAGGCGAAGTGCCTGGAGACTGATGAAGCAGTTGCAATAAAGAAAGTGTTGCAGGATAAGAGATACAAGAATAGAGAACTTCAGATCATGCGCATGCTTGACCATCCTAATGTTGTTCACCTGAATCATTTTTTCTTTTCAACTACTGAAAAAGATGAAGTATATCTTAACCTTGTCTTGGAATACATGGCTGAGACTGTTCATCGCGTTACAAGGCATTATAACAGGATGAGCCACCATGTGCCTATTATCTACGTGCAACTGTATACATACCAAGTAAGTCTAATAACATTTCATTGGTATGTTCTACTTTGTATCTTTGCATTTCCTTTCTTCTGGAATCATTTTGTTCTCTTTTTGTAGATTTGTCGCGCTTTGAATTACTTGCATCATGTAATTGGTGTGTGCCATCGCGACATTAAGCCACAGAATTTACTGGTGAGCTTTTTTTGCTCTTTCTCCTCAGCACTTGGAAGGTGATTTAAGAAATCCTTTTATCAATAGATTTCTTTCTACCACTTGATGCTTAGGATTTTGTCCCTATGTTGTATACATTTGACATTACTATCCTGTGTCATTTTAGTCATGATAGAGAAATAACAGATTGAATTAATTTTTTTACATGCTTTTTGAGGATTGGATTTATTAAACATGAAATCATATCCATCAGTTTGCGAAGGGCTTAAAAACAAATTTTCTTTGCTTTGCCCTGAATCGTGCTCCCATGATTGGTGCAGTACCTGTGGAAAGTTCTGTGATTTTTTTGTTTGCTACACCTGTACTTTTCTTAATGGTTTTCCTGTCCCCTATATGTTAGTGAATGATAATTACTTGAGGCCTTGATGCATTCTGCAGGTCAATCCACAAACTCATCAGCTAAAGATATGTGATTTTGGGAGTGCAAAGATGCTGGTATGGTTCTTTGTTGTTATTTTGAGGAAAAGTTAAATTATATCCTTCGTGTAGAAAACTGATTATATGTTTATTTGCCTACTTTTAGGTGCCAGGGGAACCCAACATCTCTTATATCTGTTCACGGTATTATAGGGCACCTGAACTTATATTTGGGGCCGCAGAATATACTACTGCCATTGATATGTGGTCCGTTGGTTGTGTCCTGGCTGAACTGCTTCTTGGACAGGTGGGCTTCTATATGAGCATGTTATCTATCCAATTCTTCTTGAGTTGAATATGGGGGATGTCAACCTTATGCTTTCAAGTAGTTTTATCTTCGCAAAAGAAATTTTAACATTCTCGCGCATGCAAGCCTATGGACTCTACACCAAAGATGTTTATTATGTTACATACACAATTTATCTAGCTTCTTTCTTTACAATCATGCATTCAGTAGTTCTAGCTGCTTTCTTTACAATCATGCATTCAGTAGTTCTAATGTACTTCGTCCAGTTGATGGGCAAATTACCAACTACTTTGTTATCTTTTGATGAATTTATTGTTTGGTTTGTGCAACTTTGATATGTGAGCTATTTTTGTATTTGTTTTCCTTTGGAATATAGCTAAGTAAATGCATGATAACATCTACTGTTTTGGATATTTTTGCAGCCGTTGTTTCCTGGGGAAAGTGGAGTTGATCAGTTGGTGGAAATCATCAAGGTTAACAGTTCTCCATATTTAGTTTTAGTTCTTTTTAATCTGACCTTTGTGCAACTTCTTAGCACTTTGTCTCATTTTGATATCTTAATTCAGGTTCTGGGTACTCCAACCCGAGAAGAGATAAAGTGCATGAATCCAAATTACACTGAATTCAAATTCCCCCAGATTAAAGCCCACCCCTGGCACAAGGTCCATAACTATATCAGAATGTCTTCGTCTTTTAGATACTTGTTCAATAATTTCTCTGCAGGATAGCTAATTTTTGTTAGAACCTCCAGATATTTCACAAACGTATGCCTGCTGAAGCAGTAGATCTTGTATCAAGACTTCTCCAGTATTCTCCAAATTTACGTTGCACTGCTGTAAGAATTATTGTAGATTCACGAACAAATAATTAAGCTTCGCATGTACATTTACTATTCTACTTTTATTGAGGCCCCACTGAAAAATAGTTTCCTGGTTTCAGTTGGAAGCATGTGCTCATCCCTTCTTCGATGATTTGAGAGACCCAAGTGCATGCTTACCTAATGGGCGAGCTCTACCTCCTCTATTCAATTTTACTGCTCAAGGTGAAACCTTTATGCCTTTTCTTTTAAACCATTTCACTGAAGACTGTTTCTCTTAGCATTACTGATGCAAGTAACCTGCAGAGTTGTGTGGCGCATCTGCTGAACTGCGTCAACGTCTCATTCCAGAGCATGCAAGAAAAGAGAACTGATAAACATCCCGGTAGGCAATGCAACCTTAATTTTTGGATGCTTAGTCACCCATGCAAGCAAATCCCCTGTTCCATGAGCCAACCATCTTTACACCCTTATTGGTTATTTAAGAGAAAAGCAGTCGTAAAGGAATTAATGGTTGGTTGTTAGTGTCCAGTGACTGGTGGAGCTTCAGATGATATGCATCCTGTGAATGGGGAGTGGATTAGCTAGTAGGGCAGTACCACAACTCTGTTTGTCTGGATCTGGTGTGTTGGTGTAATGCCTTTGTAAAAGAATGAGTTGTAGCATATTATGTTACGGTGGTTCCACATAATAGGTTTCGGGATCATTTAGATTAATTAGGATGTTCCATTGTATATGTTGATTGCTTTACCTTTGATGGTGCAATGAAATGAAAAAAAAAAAAAATCCCTGAGTTGTGTGCAACTTTCAAGTAACAGTTCCCTCTTTGATCCATATAGTTCTATCTGTAATGAGAATGCTACACAACTCCCTTTACCAATAGTCTGCACAGGAACATTTTCCTTCCCTGAAGTGATGGAAGCAATTTGAATCCCTCAAAATAATATAACGAGAATATACAGTGGAAATACATTTCATGGCAGCGTGACAATCTCCACAAACCCTAAGATTCTTGAAGATACGAATTGGTGCGCCTCGTGGCAGAGCGAGAATCCCAAAAGCAACAGCCAATTTCTCACTGTGGTATGATAATCCGAGCTCCTTAGCTTCATCGTTTATGTCATGAAGTGCAGAGTTCATGTCTGGCACATAACCAGCTTTCTTGATCAACATCATAATCTCTTCAATCTTCAAATAGATATCAGCTGTCAACGGATGGCTTCTGTCCTCTGCAAAAAAGGTATGTACATTGCCATTTATCTCCATCCAACTGCACCCGGGCTCCTTTCGAATTCCTCGTGATCTCATCAGTCTTCTGATTCTTGCAGCATCTTCCCATCTACAAGCTTTAGAATACATGTTTGACAACATGACATAAGGCACAGAATTTCTGGGTTCTAATTCAAAGAGGTTCTTAGCTGCCTTCTCTCCTAAATCCAGCTCCCCATGGACTCTACATGCAGCAAGTAATGCCTTCCATACAGTTGCATCAGGTTCTACAACCATCTGACTCATTAATTGTTGTGCCTCAACAAGTTTTCCTGAACGTGCCAAGAGGTCAATCATGCAAGCATAGTGCTCAGGGCCTGGTTTAATCCCATAGACCTTATTCATTGTATCAAAGTAATGGCGACCTTTTTCAACAAGACCGGCATGGCTGCAAGCGAAAAATAAGCCAACGAAAGCGACAGAATCTGGTCTTATACCGGCAGCAATCATTTGATCATAGAAGCACACTGAGTCTTTTCCTCTACCATTTTGTGCATATCCAACTACCATAGCTGTCCAACTGATAACATCTCGAGTTCTCATGGATTCAAAAACTTGATTAGCATCTGTTATGCCTCCACATTTGGCATACATTGTGATGAGAGAATTATTGACTGATAAGGATGACCCAAGACCAGATCTGATCAGGATTGCATGAACTTGCAGCCCGAATTCTATAATTGTCAGCTCGGCGGAGGCACTCAAAACACTTGCAATAACAATCTGGTCAGGATGTATACCCTCAACCCTCATCTCACGAAATAGCTTGATAGCTTCTTCGTAGGTGCCATTATGCGCATATCCTGTAACTAAAGAGGTCCACGAGATGACATCTCTTTCGACCATCAGGTTAAACACCGTAAACGCACAATCTAATTTTCCCTGTTTAGCATACATGTCTACTAGAGCATTGCTCACGAGCTTGAATCCCCCAAAACCAGTTTTGATGATCAAGCAGTGGACACACTCTGCATTTTCCATGTCCTCCATGAATGCAAGGGAGTTTAACACAGATGGGTATGTAAAGTTATCAAGTTTCATGTTTCTTGCATGCATTTTCCGGAACCAAGACACTGCTTCTCTTCCAAACCCATTCCTTGCACACCCTACGATCATGGAGTTCCAAGATATCTCATCATCAACCTCCATGCCCTCCAATACCCTCTTTGCACTGTCCAGGTCCCTGCATTTTGCATACATATCAATCAATGTACTCTGAACAAAAATATTAGCATCAAAACCACTCTTAACTATACAACCATGAACCTGAACCCCAAAATCAGGAGTCGCAACCGCTCCACAAGCCGTCAAGATGCTTGGAAAAGTGAACTGGTTAGACTCAATTTCTTCAGCTCTCATATCCTGGAAACATTTGATGGCACTGAAACTTTCCCCATTTTGAGCATAGCCAGTAAGCATAGCAGTCCAAATTGCACAAATTTTTCTGTCAGCCACTGGCTCGAAGAGATACTCAGCTTCAGAAACACACTTGCACTTCGCATACGCGTCAATTAGGGCAGTAACAACAAAAGCATTTTCACTAAATCCAGTCTTCGTGACGAACCCATGAATTTGCTCTCCTCTTTGTAGAGAACCCGTCTCAGAACACAGCCGAAGAACACTTCCCAACGTGTACTGTGTCGGCCTTTCTCCTTTAAGCTGCATTTCACAAAACAGCTCAAAAGCTTCATTCTCATAACCATATCTACAATATCCAGATATTAGACCCGACCAAGTGATCGAACTCTTCACTTCGGCCTCGCGAAAAAGTCTGTCGGCTTCCATTAACCTCCCTGCATTGGCATAAGCGGCAATCATAGTGTTCCAAGCAAACTCATCCTTATCAGGACATTCGTCGAACATCTGGCGTGCTTCCTGAATATGTCCCAATTTGGACAAACCATTGAGACGGCGATTGAATTCAACCTTCCAATCACAAAAGGCGCTCGATTTAGCAACAGCGACGGAATGCAAATACTGGGTCGTCTTTATTTGACGAATAAAACAACGAGAACGAATCAAAATTCGAACTTTAAGCATAACCAGCTTTATCCTCGTACAGGCTCAGCAGGTTCAAACTTCAGAGAGAGCTATTTGGTTCTACCTTCTTCCATTAGCACATGGCTGAGCAGGATTTGATTTCGGCGGAGAGTAGCTTGGAGGAGTTACGAGGCGAGAATGTGATCCGACAGGAAAGATAGACCAGGAACTCCAGATAATTTAATGCAAGACAAAACAAACAGGTGTCGCCTTCTCGCTTTGGTATTCAAACAGGTCCCCATTTAAAGTTATTACAAGAATTGTCTTTGGCTAAAATGGCACGCACTTGTCAGATAAACCATAATTGCGGAGGAGCCATCTCTTCTTCTTCTTATAGCATTTTTAATTCTCTCACATTAGTATAAGAAGAATCGGGAGAATCAAATCCACACAAGATCATGATATGATATAACTGTCTCTGTCGTACATACCAAATCATTCCACAGATTTCCATATATATATGCGTCTGTATGTATTTAGTTCTACGGAATTCAAATAGTTTTATCTCCGTGATTTTCTGATACGAAATGCACGCCTCTGCCTCCGGCATCGACGACACCTCGCCTCTCCTCAGGAGCCGCCGCCGCCAGTCACAGCCCCTCCGTTGCGCGGCTGCCCGCTTTCTCCGGCAAGCGAGCAGCCGACGGATGTTACTTCGCGAGCCCTCCGCCCGGGTCCGCGAAAACGCGGCGGAGCAGCTTGAGGAGAGACAGAGCGATTGGGCCTACTCGACGCCTATAATTGCTCTCGATTTGCTGTGGAATTTGGCGTTCATGGTGGTTGCTGTGGTGGTCTTAGGGTTTAGCGTGAAGGAGAGTCCTGTGGTGCCTCTGAGGTTGTGGGTAATTGGGTATGTTTTGCAGTGTTTCTTTCATGTTGTTTGTGTGGTTCACGAGTATAGAAGGAGGCGTGAAGAAAGGAATGTGAGCGAGAGTTGGGGGATTGGAGATTCCAGCTATGGGTCTGTGAGTGATGGAGGGAATTCGATCGATTACGGGACTTGGCAACGAGGCAGTGACGAAGATACTAAGTAAGGTTTTGACTTTTGCGTTTCTTATTGTTGTTTATCGAGTGTTTGTGAAAATGTCGAGTCGGACAAAAAGTGTCAATTTTCAAACCTCGTGGTAGTTAAAGTTAGGAAGATTTGGTGTTACTGTTATGCATTCTTATCTTTAAGCAAAGAAGAAAAATGAGAACTTTCCCTGTTAGGAAGTGACTGAAGTAGTAGAACATGAGGAACACTTGTCTTGGATTCACGTTTGCTGCACTTCTTATGACTTCTTGCTAAAAGGCGTGGATTGGCTTTCTAATATGCATGCAGCTTAAACTTTTGTGCTATTAGGAATCCTTTATTGAGTTGCTTGAACTGAGAGGTGGTATAAGGGATTTAAGATGTGGTGGTCCTTGTTTGTTGCAGTATTACGAAGCAACTGGAATCTGCAAATACGATGTTTTCGTTTATCTGGTGGATCATTGGGTTCTACTGGGTTTTCTCTTGTTATCAAACTCTGAAGCATGATTCACCTCAGCTTTACTGGTTTGTTTAATTTCACTCTTTCAGCATTCTGGTTTTGCCTAAAGGAAACATTCCCTTTTTTCTGCAAGTTTATTGAATTGATAATTGGTTTCCTTTGCAGGATTTGTGCTTCATTCCTTTTTCTTGATGTTGTCTTCATAATTATCTGTATAGTTATTGCATGTCTGATTGGTCTTGCTATATGCTGCTGCCTTCCGTGTATACTTGGCGTCTTATATGCAATGGCAGATCGGGTAATTTCCTTTCTCTGGTTCTCTTTCAAGACATTGCACTGGATGGAGAACACCCAAATTAAGCGCTAATCTATGCTTGGCTCGAGTGTAACTGGGGAGTCTGGGAGCTAATTGCAGTTTTGAAAAGTACACAAATCTTAAGCTAAAGAGTTTGCATTACGCTGGGTCTATATAATGGGAAAATAGTAGGGCATCTACTCATGAATATTAATGTTCAGATTTGTAAGTAGTTGAACTTGGTGAATAATCTTTGCATAAAGTCGTTGATCTTGTTTGCTTTTCCTTCTGCTCATTTTGGATGATTAAGTTGTTTTAAGCAGTTGGCATTTTGAAGCTGGAAATATTGAAATTTATTCACCTTCTTAGATAAAGTTCAAGATCAACTTTGTTTACGTTCTGTGATGATATGGCTACAATTGTTTAAAGTTTGAGTATAGGGGTACTTGGATCTTATGCTTGGTATCAAATCTACTGTTAGGTTGCTCAATAAGAGGTCCACAAAATCTGAGGCAAATCCATACATTGATAAAATTATCCATCTATTCCTCTTTCGGACTATGAGATATGCATAAATCTGTCAAAAACATATCTGTAATAACTTTATTCGACATTCACCACTAATTTTGAATTAGGTGGGAGCAACTAAAGAGGAGATCGAGCAATTGCCAAACTTCAACTTCTGCCGGATAGGGGGCGTTGAAAAGGTTAATGGTGAAATTCAAGAATCTTTTGGAGGGATTATGACTGAATGTAACACAACTACACCTGCCAAACGTGTTCTTTCTCATGAGGATGCTGTAAGTGGTTCAGTCACAGAAATATTGTTATTAGTATATACTACATATTGCTCGCTTAGCTGATCTAGACCAATTCTTGGGCGCTGTTATAGCCAATTTGTGAATTGTATTTAGAGAAAGAGATCAATTAATAATCACTGGAGACACCATGACTTGCAGCCTGCACGAAAATGAAGCTCGGTGGCACAATTCCATTCAGGGCCATGGGATCCTTGTACAGATTCTTGGTGGCAGAACCAAGCTTCACTTAGTTGGAAATTCTCTCTCTTTTACCTTCCTGCTAGTTATTGGCAATCCTGAAATTTTATCTATAGCTGTAAAATGCCATGAAGGTGCCGTTCATTGTACCAAAACTATGCTCCGACTTAGGTGCTGTCCTGTTTCTTCTCACCTTCGGTCTTGTAATGTGATAAATCTGGCATCTTGAGAGCTTAATGGATCGTGAAATCTTTCTGCATTTTAATGCCGTGGTGCCCCTTTGTCTTGCTCACTTTTCTCCAGCTGCCTATGACATAACCTTTGTTTTAAACTACAGGAATGTTGCATTTGCCTCTCAGCTTATGACGACGGAGCTGAACTTCGTGAGCTTCCGTGTTGCCATCATTTCCATTCTATGT
>JANVCQ010000004.1:2181132-2201517 GCA_025531925.1 Erythroxylum plowmanianum
TTTCGTGTTGTGTTCTCTGAAATTTTGGTCAATCATTCGTAGGATCATATCTCTTATTTTAATTAAGATGTTTCTATTATATTTTATTAAATTTTGTCCACATATTTATATAAACCTCACGTAAATATACGGATGATATTTAATAAAATAAAGTTGGAACAAAATAATGGAACAGATGATTTAACATGATCATTATAGTATATGCACATCAATAAGAAGGAACATGCATAGTTAATTATAGCTCAACCTAGCAAAAACATTACCTTTCCGAATCTCAGCAAAATTTATAATAAAGTATTTTTGTCGTTTTTATTTTAAGATTTAAAAGATTCAACAACCGTTTTAAAATTTATTAATGATTAAATAAAATTAAAGAATTTAAAATATTATTAAAAAAATTGTCCTTGTCCACTCAAAAAGTTAAAGTTTAATTGAAAAAGTAGACTGTTAAATAAAAATTAATTAATTTATAAAAATTGATTAGTTTATAAAAACTTACTAATTAATTAATAAATTAATCTGTTTTTAACAACAAAAGTTATTAGACTAAATCGATCCATCAAGTTGAAAACTGAATAAATAATTTGTCAATTTAAAATTACATACAACAGGACCTCTTTAAACTTTACGTTTTAGCAAAATTTTTACTGGGATATTGTTTGATGTGATTAAAATTTAACAATAGTTTAAAAATGTTATTTTATTTATTATTTAGGTATAATATATAAAGGATAATCCGTTGTTGCTAATAGTCTTAAGTATCTAAATCTAAGTATGATTTTGAATTTTTGTTTGTGCGTATAAAAAGTTCGCTAGTCTAGATCTGAATTCTAATCTCTAAACCCGCAAATGACGCAGCTTTTTCTCCTTTGTATGTTTATGTGCTAACAATCCGTTTCTCACAACCAAAGTCATGAGTAGGATTAGCAACAGAATATGAAACATGAAATTTGGGTGAGGGAGGAATCAGGTCTATTTGGCCAGAGCTGGTTGAAGCTCAAGCCAGACTCTTTTTTTTTTTTTTTTAATTTTTAGGGTTGACTGCCTATCTTTGAAATTTTTAAATAAAAATATTGTTATTTTTTAATTTAAAAATTAAAAAAGACAAAACAATCTAAATAATGTCGGGTCCGATTGAACTTCGAACCTCTCAAACCTGATTAATTTAGGTCTCATATTCAGGTTTGATCGAGCTTCGGCTAAGACCCCAAGAAGGACATAAATAGTCTCATATTCAGGTTTAATGTCACTTTTTCATATCAGCACCTTTATGACCAAATAATTGACCTTTAAATGCTAAAATCCTGTGACATTCTTTGTTGTTATTAAACAACACGGCAAGAAGATTATCATAATACAACCAAATGGGTCTAACCATCGAATCAATCACAGACAACTTAGAAATTAAGTTTCTAAGCTAAACTATCTGTGAAGCAGTTACATAGCATGCACTCTACATGTATAGTCGAGGAAGTTACCCGTGCTTTCTTGACACACTTTCACGATATTGTACCATCTACAAATTTAAAACTATAACTTTAAGAGGATTTTCTATCATTCATACACGTAACTAAAATATGATTTAAACACGTACCAGACATACTTTTTCGTTGTATAGTATCAAGTGGATAGATTTAGACCATTTCAACGAAGATGCTGACATGAACACGAGACATCGTAAATTTACATCCAATGTGTACTCACGGGATCGCACTTGCCGTTTAACCTATTCCAAGACTGTATTATTGACTTTTTTGTGTGAGTTTTCAATAAATATATGGATGGAAATCAATAGAAAATGATGGGAACATATTAATGAGATTAAAAGATGTCGGCTTATACACCACACGAACTAATCTGCTCTAAAATGCTGGCTTTTGTTTGAAAAAGTTTTAAAGGGTGGAATTGGCCGCGTAGATTCGGACAAACTATTCTACTACAAAAGAGACAACGTCCCATAACTGTAGATATGAATTTAGAGTTCGTAATTAGACTGGGCTCCCCTCGCTCTGATCTAAAATTAACGAGTCAAGTTTGAGTTGACTAGGCCTCGGGCTTGGTTGTCCTAAAAAAGAGTCTTAGGTAAGGCTTGACCCAACTCCTATATGTACAACGGGTCTTAGGTACGGTTGTCCCAAAATAGAGTCTTGGGCTCGACCCAACTATTATAAGTAAAATTACATCGTTTTGACGCTTTTAAATTAAAAAATTAAAGTCGAGTTGAGTTACATTCGTTACCAAAGGCCCAATCGAACCTCGGGCTAGGCTCAAACCCTAGCAGTCAAAGTCGAGGCGTGAGCTCACCCTGACTTATCATTATCCCTATTATAAATTCTGAAAAAAATATTAAATAATACTTCATTTATACATTAAGTCTTAATGTTAAATTTTATTTATGAAACATTTTTATTAGTATAATTTAATGATTAACACAAGTAAATGGGAACTTAGAACTTATTTATATCGTAGAAAGATTTTAAGGAATTAACTATTAATTTTTGCATGAAAGTTATTTTATAAACAAATATTAACATTAAGAATTAATTTTACAATTTAAAATATTTATTTAAAATTGCCTACAAATCTTAACAATTAATTAATTACTTAATTTTATTGTATTAAAAATAATACACGACATCCAAGTTTATGTAGGTAATTAACATTATAGAATCTTAAAAGTAGGTTCTGGTATTATATTAATTATCAAAGTCCATAATATATAAATATTACTACATTTATTTTATAAATTTATCCAACACCTAAGCTCTTACGTACGTTTATTATGGAGCGATGATATTTGTTTAGCAAGTCGTATTATTATTTGTCCTTTTTTAAATTTCAGTTAAAAAATAACAATAAAATGCACATAGTACGAATATCAGACTTAAACTAATTAATACTATTTATATGAGGATTTAAAGCGTTTTTTAAACTTGAACTGTACTAATTAAATATCACAAAAACTAATAATTTATTATAATTATATTAAATTATTAATTTAAATAAAAATTTATTCGTTTAGGTCAAATTTGAAACTTGAGTTAGATATTAAATTGGTCACATTTAATTAGTCAATTTTATATTTTTATCAAGTCTTAGAAAAGGAAATTTTTTGAATATTTCTTTAAGGTCTATCCCTTTTAGACTATTTCAAATTAGATTGTTCTTTTCTTTAGGGAAAGTCCATTACGTAAAAGAAAATTAATGAACTAAAGAAATCTGAGTGCAAAAATCCATCTTTATTCAACGGGGGCATTTCTGCTTTTCCTTTTCTCTTTGTACAATTTGACTTTTCTTATTATAAGAAAGATTAAGTGACATGAAGTTAGAATTGTCCAACTTTATGGAAAAAGATAAAATTGTTCAACATTCTCCCCTTTAGACAAACATTAATTATAATTTTAACTCTAGTTTAAAACAGTTTAAAAACTTGATTAAGCCATTAGTTGAATAGGTTTAAAAACAAAACATTTGATCCACAGATAAGAAAAGTCCATCATTCTGTCCTGCAAGGCTTTCGATATCGAAAAGTATCAAATGTATATGTCATCTGTGATACAGATCCAATACAATCACGTATATCTAATACCTCACTAACATGAATGGGAAAATAGAGTGTGACAAACTAGGATGATACATTTATGTTCTAAATTATATCATCTTTGTTTGTAGGCCTCGATTTCTTCAACTTTATGCTAAACTACATATGTTAAAATACATTAGAGAAATCTTGTTTTCTCTCATGAAATGTTAAACAACATTATAGAAAACTTGTTTCCTCTTACCAAATGCTAAATTGCAATAGAGAAAATCTTTATATTCTTCGACTGAATGCTAAATTACATCAGAGAACCTTTATGAAATTAAAAACTTATATCTCCCTATGTCATGTCAAATTTATGGATATCCATACCAAACTATACGTGTCTAAATGACATAGGCACAACGTCAATCTGTATATTTGCCTAATGACCTTTAAATGCTGAAGATCGACACAAATCGTAATACTTTCATACGTATTATGACAATGTATGATAACACGTATTACTGAGGATAAACGACGATCATCTTTGTTGATGAACTGTCATACTACCATAATACATCAAAATGTACAAATATGCATGGAGCAAACATAACAATCTCCTAACTAATAGTGTCTAAAGATGTCAAAACACCCATACTATATACTTGTGTCATAAACATAAGTGGATGAAGTCCTTTAGTTAAAGGATTAACTTACAATTCCTTAGTCTTTAAATGCTCTAAACCTTAATGCCACCTTTTCATATCAACACTTTTATGACCAAATAATTGACCTTTAAATGCTAAGACTCTGTGATATTCTTTGTTGTTATTAAAAAACATAACAAGAAGATTACCACAGTACAACCAAATAGGTCTAGTCATCGACTCAACCACAGACAACTTAGAAATCAAGTTTCTGAACTAAACCGTCTGTGAAGCAGCCACATAGCATGCACTCTGCATGCATAGTCGAGGAAATTACACGTGCTTTCTTGACACACTTTCACGACATTGTATCATCTACAAACTTAAAACTGTAACCTTAAGAGGACTTTCAAATATCCAGACACATAACTAAAATATGAATCTAAATTTCCTACAAGGTTTAGTCTGATGACTGTGTTATATGTCAACATTTAATCAGTAATTCGCTTTAGTATCTCAATATTCGCTTGACTACATTTCAATGGTTTACACCGAGATTTACAAGATATTGGCCAAACTGTCAAATGGAGAATGTAATGTCCACCTAGTACATAGCCGAGCATATATCAGGTTATCAACCGTACTAGTATACGAACATTCCTTTTAACATCTCTCTTTACTTTATTCTTTGGATACTATGCCAAAGATTGTCTCTCATCATAAAAGATAGTTGCTATGATAGGTTTACTGTTAACCGTATTAAATCTATGTAACACATACTCAATGTATGCATTCTATGAGAGGCCTGATGAGTGTTGAGATCTATCTCGGTGAATTTGAATACCTAAGACAGAAGATGCTACACCAAGGTCCGTCATGTCAAAGTTCTTGACCAAAAGTTGCTTAACCTCATACAATATGATCAAGTAACTTAACGTGAGCAATATATCATCCACATGCAGTAATAAGAAGATAACTTTGCTCCCCTTAACCTCATAGTACAATCATCTTTTTAACTTTATTTTCCATGAAGTCGAAAGAGGCCAAACCTTATCAAAGGTAAGGCATCACTTTTAAGAGGTTTGGTATAAACCACGTATTAATCTGCATAGTGCGTAAACCATGTCAGTTCCATCTGGATCCTAAAATCCTTCAAATTGTACCATATATATAGACCACTTCATAAAGGTCTTTACCCAAAAAAGCAGTTTTGACAGCTATCGAATATAATTCTATATCATCATGAGCTACAGTTGCCTTAATGACTCAAAATGTATCCTACAAGGATACGAGAGAAAAGGTAACATAGAGTCAACCTTTCTGTCTAAGTGAACCATTAGGCAACCTCGGGTTCAGTTGTCCTAAAAAAGGGTCTTAGGCTTGGCCCAACTCTTATATATAAAACGACGTCGTTTTGATGTTTTTAAATTAAAAAATTAAAGTCGAGTTAAGTTACATCTGGCACAGTATGGCTCAAGTCCGCTACCAAGAGCCCAATCGAACCTCAGATCAGGCCTATACCCTAGTAGGCAAAATCGAGGCCTGAGCTCACCCTGGGCTATTGTCATCTTTATTATGAATTCTATAAAAAAATTAAATAAATACTTCATTTATGCATTAAATCTTAATGTTAAATTTTATTTATAAAACATTTTTATTGATATAATTTAATGATTGACACAAGTAAATGGGAACTTAGAACTTATTTATAACGTAGAAAGATTTTAAGGAATTAACTATTAATTTTTGCATAGATTAAAGTTATTTTATAAAAATATATTAACATTAAGAATTAATTTTATAATTTTAAATATTTATTTAAAATTGCTAACAAATCTTAAAAATTAATTAACTAATTAATTTTATTGTATTAAGAATAATACATGGCATCCAAGGTAACACTATAGAATCTTAAAAGTAGGCTTTGGTATTATATCAATTATCAAAGTCTGTAATATATTATTTTATAAATTTATCCAACACCTAAGCTCTTACATACGTTTATTATGGACCAATGATATTTGTTTACCAAGTTGTATTATTTTTTTAGATGTTGGTTAAAAAATAACGATAAAATGCACATAGTACAAACATCATCAGACTTATACTGATTAATACTATTTATATGAGGATTTAAATCATCTTTTAGACTTGAAGCGTACTGATTAAATATCACTCAAACTAATAATTTATTATAATTATATTAAATTATTAATTTAAATCAAATTTAATTTGTTTAGGTTGATTTTAAAAGTTGAGTTAGATGTAAAATTGATAACATTTAATTAGTCAACTTTATTTTTTTATCAAGTCTAAGAAAAGGAAATTTTTTGAAAATTTTTTTAAGGTCTATCCCTTTTAGACTATTTCAAATTAGATTTTTGTTTTCTTGAGGGAAATTCCATTATGTAAAAGAAAATTAATGAACTAAAGAAATCTGAATGTAAAAATCCCTCTCTATTCAACGGGGACATTTCTGTTTTTCCTTTTCTCTTCCTACAATTTGACTTTTCTTATTATAAGAAAGAGTAAGTGAGATGAAGTTAGACTATAAAATTCAATGATACAGCCTAAATACAAAATAAATCATCAATAACAATACAATCATTAATATTGCAACTGACCTTGATGTTCAATAGTGTGCTAGAATTGTGTAGCAGATTAATCTATAAGAAACAATAAAAAAGAAAACATCATCAAGAATAAGGAACAATGATATAACAACAACTCAGTAAAAATTTTGCTGAAATTCAAAGTTTGAGAAAGTAAGTCTAGTAGTATGCAGACTTACTCCTAACTAATAGTGAGACCCTTTCCATGTTAACAAAGAAGAATAGAGAGAGGAAAGAGATGTTACAAACAATAAAGAAAGACATCACAAGGACACTACAGACAATAGACGCCGCAAGACACATCTTCACATGAGGACATAAGGGCACAATAGACTTTCAGCACTAGATAGCTGGACTAGTACAAGTTGTTGTAACAAAACAAATCCTAACCCTTTATTTTATTTTGTCATTTCTATCAACACGACAAGAAAATGAAGAATTAGCGACGGAAAATTAGCGACAGAAAATATATCGTTGCAAATTACCGACAAAAAATCCATTTTCGTTGATAAAATTGATAGGAAAATTTTCGTTTAGCGACAGTACTAATATCCATTGCTAAATATGGAGGGAAGCAAGAATTACCGAAGGAAAATTCATTTCCGTTGGTAAAATCTACAAAAAAATTTATTAATTAGCAGTGGTACTAATATCTGTCGCTAAATATGGAGGGAATCATCCCGAGAAATTTTGCGATGGAGTAAGATTACCGTCGGTAAAAAATTTAGCGACAGTATAAGATATCCGTCGATAAAAGGGAGGGAATTATTGGCGGAATAAAATTTTTTTGAGTTTACCTACAGAAATTTATGTCGGTAATTCCATCGATAAATTCTTTTTAAATTCAAACTGACCCGACATCTCCCTCCCACATACTTGTTCTTCTTCCTTTCTTCTTCTTCCTTCTTCCTGCGTCTCCTCTTCGATTTTCTTGGAGCCCATTTCTCTATTGTGGACTCCTTTTCTGCTCGTCGGTGTTGTCTTCTCCAGCCATTGTCATCGTGTCCTTCGGTGGAGATATTTTTGCAACTATTGTCGTATTTTTTCGTATATTGGATGAAAGTTAATTTGAGTATTTATTACTTTTGTTTATTTGTGTATTTTGTGATTGGAAAACATCTTTAAGGTATAAATATTAGTGATAGAAGGGACAAGACGTGATTTTAGTTGTGATATTGAGATAAATTTCTGATACATATAAGGTGTTTGATGAAATATCTATTCTTTAAAAAAATGATTTTGATAAAAGACCCAAAATAAGTTTATTACACTGGGCTAGATACAAAGCTACTGGTCCATTATTTTATGCCATTAACTTTGCACTTGTTTGTCCTTTTCCTTTACGTCCTTTTCCTTTACATTTGTTTGTCCTTTTCATTTAGCCACCGTTTGACACTGTGTATAGCAAATGAATAAGTGGCCTCTTTGTACAGCTAGCTGATTTGGTTGTTAGCCTTTCCCTTGATTCTAGGACACCCACCAATAGAAAGGAGCTGTGGGGTGTATAAATAATTGTTTTGAATATTCAATACACAGGATGTAAGAATTATCTTTTCTCACCTACGACTATTCTCTACTTTATTTTACATGGTATCAAAGCCTACTCTGATTCCTTTACTCTAATCCACCATATCCAATACAATGGATAACAGTGGATCTAACACCACAAACATGCCAACAGGAAACGAAAAGGAACCCTATTCAGTCACCAATACTGAAAACCCAGGAGCTGTGCTTGTCACCACTCCCTTCAACGGCAATAATTATATTACCTGGAGCAAATCCATGTTCATAGCCTTATGTGCAAAGGATAAGATGCCCTTCATCGACAGGTCCTACACAATGCCCACAGAAGATGCAGTGTTACAAGCAAAATGGAGAAGAGCAGATAGTATGGTGAAATCGTGGATCCTCAATACTATGGTCAAAGATCTAGGTGACGCATTCCTATCCTTTCCCACTGCTAGAGAACTATAGGTGGAACTACAAGAGAGGTTTGGTGAAGCTAATGGGTCACTGTTGTATCAGATAGAGAGGGAAATAAGTTCCCAAAAACAAGGTACTTTGACAATTTCTGCTTATTACACTAGACTAAAAAAATTGTGGGATGATTTGTCCAGTTTAAGCCCTACCCCTATGTGCACTTGTGATGTTGCAAGAACTATCATTAGCAAAGAAAATACTCATAGACTTGTGCAGTTTCTGATGGGGCTCAACGACAAATTTGAACATGTTGTTAATCAAATCATGTTAATGGAGCACTACCTACAGCGAACAAAGCCTTTTCGATGCTACAAACTGTTGAGAGACAAAGGGTGGTCAATGCTAACATGGACAGTACCCCAAACATGGCAATGCTAGCCAAACAATCAAGTGGTTGGAAGAAAGGAGGGAGGAATAATGTCAACTCTAACAAAGGATCCTATCTCAAGAAGGAGGATAAATACTGTGAAAAGTGCAAGAAAAATGGACATACCTTGGAAACTTGTTTCAAAATCCATGGGGTCCCTGACTGGTACAAGGAGCTCACTACACAGAAGGAAAAAGGGAAGGCAAACATGGCTCACACAACTAACAGTCTTGCAGATACCACACAAGAGCAAAGTGAAGAAAAACCATGGAATGGACAGATTTCATCTGGTCTTACTAATTTTATTCAACAGGAGATAAGTAAAGCCATCAAAGGAAAAACTACTGGGGAGGTAAACTATTCAGGATATCAACATTATGTAGGTAATGTTACATATTCTGTGAACACAGTTTTTAATTACACTAATTCTTGACTCATTGATTCCGGAGCCTCCACACACATGACAGCAAACCTAAATATTTGCACTGATTATGTGGCAAATGATAATACCTATGATCATGTGACTCTTCCTGATGGAACTAAACAAGTAGTGGCTCACATTGGACATACACAAATTGGGGATAAAATTGCTCTCAAAGAAATCTTACATGTACCTCAATTCTTCAAGAATTTACTATCAGTCAATAAACTAACAACATAGAATGAGATTGCTGCTGTTTTTCTAGCCAACAAGCTGTTTTTGCAGGACCTTCGGACTAATAATGTGATGGCAATCATCAAGGCAGTGAATGGACTCTATGAGCTACATCCAGAGAATTTCCTACCTTCAAATAACTTGAAAGGTCCCTCTCTAGAGTTTTACAAAGCTAAGAATCTTGCCTTCAATGCTTCAACTAGTTTTGATTTATGGCATTCTAGATTAGGGCATGTACCCAAAGAAAAACTACAACACATCAATGAAGCAAAGCTTTCTATTCCCTGTAAACATGAATGTCAAGTGTGTCCTTTAGCTAAACAGCATAGAAAACCCTTCCCAAAGCATGAAATACATACAAGCAGACCTTTGAGATTATCCATATGGATATATGGGGACCTTATACTGTTTCTACAATGGGTGGGTCACACTACTTTCTTACCATTGTGGATGACTTCACTAGAGCCACATGGACCTTTATACTAAGACATAAGCACCAAACACAGCAAACCATTCTACATTTCCTTAAAAACAATGAGAGACAATTTGATACCAGAATTTTGAAAATACAAACAGACAATGGAAGGGAATTTATAAATCAGGAATGCATTAACACCTTTAAGGAAATGGGAATTCAACACCAGAAAAGCAATCCCTACACACCACAGCAAAATGGTGTGGTGGAAGTCAAACACAAGCATCTTCTTCAAATTACTAGAGCCCTACTTTTCAAAGCCAAACTACCTAAGGGGTATTGGGGGGAAGCATTGTTAACAGCTACTTACCTCATAAATCGAATCCCATCTAAGGTCTTGGGGTGGATAAGTCCTTTTGAAAAGCTGCACAGAAGAAAACCTAGTTATGAACACCTTAAAGTTTTTGGTTGTCTTTTCTTTGCCCTAGACAAAACACCCAAAAAAACCAAATTGGATCCTAGATCTAAGAGGTGCATTTTCCTTGGATACATTCCATATTACAAGGCCTATAGGGTTATGGACTTAGATACTAAGGCAGTGTTTGTATCAAGAGATGTAATATTCTATGAAAAAGTTTTCCCATCTGCAGACAGTGTTACAAAAACCACAAAAGAACATGAACCCTTGTTTACAAGTACCTTGACCAATGAACATGCAGAATACCCCACAATCATGCCTACCATAACTAATCACCCACTAATCAAACAAGACTCCCAGCCACCTGATTATGAACCACCTGACTAAACACAACCAGATAATTCCCCAGACCAAAATACCCTACCTATTGTTGCACCACAAAGGAAAAGTAGCAGAACACACACAACCCCAAGATACCTGCAAGACTATGTCCTCCAAACCACAGCACATGAGCCCATTCACTCCCTTGATTATTGCAATCTAGCATTACATGTTTGTTGTCCTGCAGGAACAAACAAAGAAGGATTGAGATTACTAGACATCAAACACATCACAAGCTACAGCAGTTACATAGGTAACGTTTCTAGAATTTTTGAACCTCTATCTTATGAAACTGCTAGTAAAGACAAGAGGTGGATGCATTCTATGCATGAGCAGTTGTCTGCCCTTGAAAGAAATGGAACTTGGAAGCTCATCGAACTACCTAAGGGGAAGAGGGCCATAGCTTCAAATTGGGTCTAAAAGGTAAAGTACAATTCAGATGGGACAGTGGATAAGCTAAAATTTAGACTTGTAGCAAAGGGATTTTGTCAAAGAGAGGGAGCTGACTATTCAGAGGTTTTCTCCCTAGTAGCCAAGGTGGTGACAATTAGAATGTTTCTAGCTATGGCTACCTCTAAGCAATGGCCAATACATCAATGTGACATCAACGATACTTTTCTCCATGGCTATCTAGAAGAAGAATTATACATGTTACCTCCTCAAGGCTATACCAAAGCTAAAGCAGGACAAGTATGCAAATTAATCAGGTCAATCTATGGGTTAAAACAAGCTGGAAGACAATGGAACAAGGAGCTAACCTCCAAACTTTCCTCAATGGGTTTTACTAAATCCAAAGCAAATCATTGTCTATTCACTAAGGGCATAAAGAATGACTTCATGGCAGTAATAATTTATGTGGATGACATCTTAATAACAGGTGCAAATGAAACACAAACGGAAGCAGTAAAGAGGACATTGAATGCAAAATTCACTATCAAGGATCTGGGATATGCAAAATTCTTTTTAGGAATTGAGATAGCAAGAGGAAACAATGGAATGAAACTTACCCAGGGTAAGTATATTCGAGACATCCTACAAGAGACCAATTTACTGAACTGTTCCCCTTGTGCAACGCCCATAGTCCCTGGAACAAAATTGAGCATTGAAGAAGGTGAGTTGCTTGAGAAACCAGAAGAATACCGAAGATTGATAGGAAGATTACAGTACCTAGGGTTTACAAGACCCGACATTACATATGTTACACAACAGCTCAGTCAATTTATGAGTAACCCTAAATTACCTCACTGGGAGGCAGCTAAAAGAGTGCTGAAATACCTAAAGGGGACTCAAAATTTGGGGATTTTTTACGCGACAGAAGAAACCCCTCACCTTATAGCGTACTCTGACTCCGATTGGGGAAGCTGCGTCTTCTCCAGACGCTCACTAACAAGCTTTTGTGTGTTCCTCGGAAGATCGCCGATCTCCTGGAAAACAAAGAAATAATCAACGGTGAGTCGCTTTTCGGCTGAATCAGAATATAGAAGCTTAGCCTCGACCACCTGCGAGCTAAAATGGATAACCCAATTGCTTCAAACTTTCCAAATCTAGGTGAGAAACCCATACCTTTATATTGTGACAACCAAGCAGCCATCTACATCTCGAAAAATCCGGTCTTCCATGAGAGGACGAAGCATCTGGAAATAGATGTTCATCTGGTTCGTGACTGTGTAAACCTAGGCTTTCTCGAGTTGAAACACGTAAGCACCACTAAGCAACTCGCAGATCTACTTACGAAAGCACTTCCCACACGAACATTTTTTAGTCTAGTTCGCAAGATCGGGGTTGTTGGTTTTCGACCAAACCATTGACTTGAAGAGGGGGTGATAAAAGACCCAAAATAAGTTTATTACACTGGGCTAGATACAAAGTTACTGGTCCATTATTTTATGCCATTACCTTTGCACTTGTTTGTCCTTTTCCTTTACGTCATTTTCCTTTACATTTGTTTGTCCTTTTCTTTTAGCCACCGTCTGACACTGTGTATAGCAAATGAATAAATGGCCTCTCTGTACAGCTAGTTGATTTGGTTGTTAGCCTTTCCCTTGATTCTAGGACACCCACCAATAGAAAGGAGTTATGGGGTGTATAAATAATTGTTTTGAATATTCAATACACAGGATGTAAGAATTATCTTTCCTCACCTACGACTATTCTCTACTTTATTTTACACATTTCAGCTCTTTATTTTCGATTCTTTTTTAGTATGAATTTCATTATTTCAATTCTTTTACTTGAAATAATGAAGTTATCTTCATGGTGGCTTCTACAGAAACTAAATACTTTGCAGGTAAATTTTAAAAAATAATTTTCAGCAAATTTACTGACAGAATAGCCAATTCCATTGGTAATTTTCTGACAAAAAATTTTCTTCTTTGATAAATTTACCGTCGATAATTCCATAGATAAATTTACCGACGGTATAATTTTCGTCGATAAATTTACCTACGGCCGTATCTCTGACGACTTTTTTCATCAGTAAATTCCGTTGCTAAATAAGATTACCGACGGAATGTGTACAAATTTTGTTGGTAATTTCCGTCGCTAAACTCCATTTTTCTTGTAGTGCAAGTGTATGGTCAATATTAATTCAACAAATGTATAAATATGTATCTAAGAAAATAATAAATATAGCACAAAATTTCTAATTATATACCTTTTCTTATATGATATCAGAGCTTCGTTGACAAATGTCAAAAACGGAAGAAAATTCTGAGTCATCTGCCACCACCCTAAATGATACATCATCCTCTCTCGACTTTTCAGTTATAGCAAAGACTTTAAACTTCAATTTATCCACCAAACTTGATAGACAAAACTTTGTCAACTGAAGAGCCCAAATCCTTGAAGCTTGAAAACTTCATCAACTCATCACAATTTGCCCACAAAATGTCAACTTGCTCATGTTCTCACTAAAATCCATCCTACTGCTTAGCATTGGTAGCTTCTACTCAAGGTAGGAATGTTGTCTTCTTCTTTCAACCAACATTTTCCAACTTGCAGGGGCTGTTGGAGAAAACTTCCTTGTCGCGTCAACAAATTTTTTATGGACAAATAACCAATTAGTTTCATAAATGTAACAGAATTCTTTTTATTCTTTTGTATATTAATATACACATAGAAGAGCCAATAGGGTTGGAGTATTAGGGCATTCCAACCTTGTATCACTTAATATTGTGTAAACATTTATATAGACTCTACATAAATATGTGATTGTGATTTAATAGAACATAATAATAGGAATTAGTTAACAAAGTCTTTCTTCTATGTTCTTTTGTTTACTTTCTGCCATTTACACTTTTTACAAACGTCTTAACACATCATGTTGCAAAATGTAACAATGAGTGTGTCAAAGAGAGTGAGTCGGTTGCCCATCTGTTGCAGAACGGGTGGTTTAATCCCAAAAAAGAAGAAGAGAGAGATGGAGTTCTGAAGCGAAAGGAAGAGAAGAGTGTGTAATATGTAAACCTTTCTGCTTGCTTATTTTATTGCATTGAGTGTAATATATACAGAATGAAACATTCTAGACTATGAGATTTTTATTCTTATAGACATAACAGAAATTAGATATATACAGCTATGAGTTTGTTGGGAGAGATTGTCTTCGGTGGTAGCTGGTGTAGAGGGAGCAATGGAAGACTGAAGATCAGAGTTGCGTGGTGTCCGTAGGAGAGCCAATGATGGTGGCCCTAGGGCAAGTCTGTAGGATCTCGACCTCTCGGACCTCGCGTCCACAGGACCTCAGCCTCTCTGGCCTCGCGTCCTCCAAAGGGCCTCAGCCTCTCGGGCCTCGCGCCCACCCGCTTGCAGATATTGTCCGCTTTGGGCCTCAGCCTCTAAGGCCTCGCACCCTCACGATTTTGCTTTTCCACAGGACTTTCCAGGAGGTCACCCATCCTAGTACTGCTCTGGCCCTAACACGTTTAACTTCGAAGTTCTGATGGGATCCGGTGCGTTAGGGCATGAAAAACGCGTCTACAAGGAGAAGGTATCCACACCCTTATAAGGGGTGCTTCGTTCTCCTTCCCAACCGATGTGGGATCTTACAATCTACCCGCCCCCTCAAGGGGCCCAGCGTCCTCGCTGGCACAACGGCTCGGGTCTTATCTCTGATACCAATCTATAGGACCTCGGCCTCTCGGGCCTCTCGTCCACAAGATCTTAGCCTCTCGGGCCTCGCATCCTCCAAAGGGCCTCGGCCTCTCGGGCCTCGCGCCCACCCGCTTGCAGATATTGTCCGCTTTGGGCCTCAGCCTCTAGAGCCTCGCACCCTCACGGTTTTACTTTTCCACAGGACTTCCTAGGAGGTCACCCATCCTGGTACTGCTCTGGCCCTAGCACGTTTAACTTCAAAGTTCTAATGGGATCCGGTGCGTTAGGGCATGAAAAACGAATCTGCAAGGGGAAGGTATCCACACCCTTATAAGGGGTACTTCGTTCTCCTTCCCAACCGATGTGGGATCTTACAAAGTCAGTTGGCCCAAGGACTTAGAGGAAAGGGTAGAGTCCGTTAGGGTAGAATCCTTTAGACCCCCACTCAAATGAAACCTAGGATTGGGAACTAGGTTGAGTTTGAAAGCCAGTTCGTGAAACCGTGCGACAGAGAGAGGCTTGGTAAGTAAGTCGGCGAGCTGGTCTGCAGTGGGAACATACCGCACCTCCAGGAGACCAGCGGCGATTTTGTCACGCACAAAGTGGACATCGATCTCTATGTGCTTGGTGTGGGCGTGAAACATGGGATTTTGGGAGAGAGCTCTGGCGCCGTTGTTATCACAGCAAAGAATCGAAGATCTGGGAGGTTGGAACCCAAGCTCAGAGAGAAGTGAAGTTAACCAGAGGATTTCAGTAGAGAGTTGAGAAAAAGCACGATATTCGGCCTCAGTGCTGGATCGGGCGACCACCATCTGTTTCTTGAAACTCCAGAAAACAAGGTTGCTGCCAAGGAAGACACAGCCACAACTGGTGGACTTACGATCGTTGGGAGAGCTGGCCCAGTCAGAATCGTTGAACGCCTGAAGATCAAGGGGAGACGATGACGATCGGAACAGCAACCCAAGATCGGAGGTTCCTTTCAGGTAACGAAGCACTCTCTTCAGGGCAACCCAGTGAGTAGTGAGAGGAGCCGAGAGAAACTGACTGAGTTTATTGACCATGAAACTGATGTCAGGGCGTGTATTGCAAAGGTACTGGAGAGCACCAACCAGGCTTCGATACAGAGAGGGATTGGCAAAAGGCAGACCTTCATGGCGAGAGAGCTTGATCCCTGTGGAAGCAGGAGTGGAGCAAGGCTTACAAAGCAGCATGTTAGCCTGGGTAAGTAAATTCTGAATGTAGCCACTTTGAGAAAGAAATAAGCCTGTATGATTTATGTAAACTTCAAAACCCAAAAAATAATGGAGATTGCCCAAGTTTTTGAGAGCAAATTGTGTACTGAGTTTTGTGATAATTGAATGTATCTGTGATGTGTTGTTGTCTGTGATGAGAATATCATCCACATAGACCAGTAGAATGAGGAGAGTACCATTGGTATGTAGATAGAACATAGAAGTGTCAGCTTTGGAGTTGTGAAAACCCCATTGGAGAAGAGCAGAACGGAGTTTGTGAAACTGCTTCAGGCCATAAAGGGCTTTAGAGGGTTTGCAGACATGATGAGGGAGAGAGGGATTTTCAAAACTTTGAGGTTGAGTGATGTAGACAAGTTCATGAAGGTCACCATTTAGAAAGGCATTATTAATGTCGATTTGCTGAATGCCCCAATTGTGGGAGGCAGCAAGGGATAGGACTACTTTAATGGTTGAAGCTTTAACCACAGGAGAGTAGGTATCCGAGAAGTCAATGCCAGGGGTTTGGGAAAAACCTTTAGCCATAAGGCGGGCCTTGTGTTTAGCTATAGTGCCATCAGCAGTATATTTAGTTTGAAACACCCATTTAGTGCCTAGAATGTGCATAGAGGGATCATAGGGTACCAAGGTCCATGTCTGGTTTTTCTGGAGAGCAGAGATTTCATCACACATAGCATTATACCAGACTGGGGTGCTAAGGGCTTGGGTGACAGTGACTGGTTCTGTGGAGGGTAGAGAGTGAAGAGAGGCAGAATAAACTTTGGGTTTAAAAATGCCGCTTTTAGATCTGGTTTGCATAGGATGGGTAGAGGTGACTGTGGGAGGGGCATGGTGGACAGCAGGGTGAGAGGAAGGGGGTACAATAGGTGTAGAGGCTGAAGTGGGTGAGGTAGGTAGTGGAGAAGAAGAAATAGCAGTAAGAGGAGGAGTAGGAGATGGAGGGAATACCTGATGATGTGCTGTAGAGGAGGGCATTGGAGGCAATTCTTACGCAAGGGAGCTGTTGGAGGATGGCCTAGGATGAAGAAATTGGTGTGAAGAAACTGCAGGTTGTAAAATAGATAATGGTAAACTGGGAGATGAAGAAGATGCTGTAGAGGTGATGGAGGGAAAAAGGGTAGAATAAGGAAAATCAAGTTCATTAAATTCAACATGTCTAGAGATATGAATTTTGCCTTTACTGGTGAGACATTTGTAACCTTTATGGATAGGACTATAACCTAGGAAAATGCATTTTGTGGTATGGAAATTAAATTTGTGAGGAGAATAGAACCGAAGATATGGAAAACATGAGCAGCCAAAGGTTTTGAGATAGGTATAGTTAGGCTTTTTGTGATATAGGAGTTCAAATGGGGAGAGGTTTTGTAATTTGGCAGATGGTAGGTTATTTATGAGAAAGGTGGCTGTGGTGAAGGCCGCAAGCCAAAACCACAAGGGTAGATGAGCATGGGCCAATAATGTGAGCCCTGTTTCAGTGATATGACGATGTTTTCTTTCAGCTATGCCATTTTGTTGGTGGGTGTATGGACAGCTGAAACGTGTTTGGATTCCATGCTTAGTTAGAAAAGGTAAGAAGGCTTTATATTCCCCACCCATATCTGTGTGTAAGGCCTTGATTTTGTTGTTTAGTTGAAGCTCAATAAAGGTTTTGAATTGAATAAAGGTTGTAAGAGCTTCGGATTTAAGTTTCAGTGGATAAAACCATGTGAATCTAGTGTAAGCATCCACAAATATTATGTAATACCTATGGCCTTCGGTTGATAGCAAAGGGGAAGGACCCCAAATATCTGAATAGACAATTTCTAAGGGATTTTTGGCAGAAATATCATGAGTTTGAAAAGGTAGTTTATGAAGCTTCCCTTGTTTGCATGAATCACAGAATTTCAAATCTTTGATATTAGGATGAATTTTCATTGAATTAAGAACTTGCTTCAGTATATTGAATGATGGATGACCAAGTTTAGCATGCCAAACATTAACATCATTTGTAGAAAGCTGAGAAGAAAAGGTTTGTGGGTAAGGAACTAAGCTAGAGGTGTTTGAAGGAGAGGATGGCAGTGGAGTATTCTTTGATTGAGTGATGAGCTGAGTTGGAGTGGGAACATCAAGGCTGTATAGGCCATCGTGAAGCATCCCCTTGATAAGAATTTTCCCCATGTCCTTGTCCTTGAACTACACATAGTGTCAGAAAATTCCACAATTACATTGTTGTCTTTTGTGATTTTAGAAATACTCAACAGATTTTTAGTGATACTTGGAACATGAAGTATTTGATGTAAGGATAGAGGTGTGTGTTTGTTGTCTTGAAAATGAATGTAAGATGAGCCAATATGTGTAATAGGAAGAGAGTTTCCATTACCTACTATGATGTGATCATTACCAGTGTAGTCTGAACCAATGGAGAGATTATTAAGATCAGCAGTAATATGGTTTGTGGCTCCAGAGTCTACATACCAAGTAGAGGCACTAGGTTGGTCAGAACTAGCATTTGTTTGAGCTAAAAAGGTTTGTAGTGACCCATTGTATGTATGGTGTTGACTAGAACTTTGAGAGTGTTGCTGTGTAAATGAATTTGGCTGCTTTACTTGCTGACTTCCATGCCATGACTGGTCAAAACGCTTGTAACATCGAAGAGCATCATGACCTGGTTTTTGGCATAATTGGCAGTATAGGCGATTGACACCAATCCATCGTCCTCTTCCACGACCCCCTCTTCCTCTAGGAGCATGACGACCTCCTTGATTGCGAGATTGAGTGTAATTTCTGTTAAATGACACAAGGTTGGCTGACGGAGAAGAAATAGTTAGAGTGTGAGATGCTGCATTTAGTTGTTCAAGTCTGGTTTCATGCATTATAAGACTATATTGCACATCTTGTAGAGTTGCATTTTTCATTGTATGAGTTAGGAGAACCACAACTGGATCACAATCATGGCCTAGGCCATTTAAAGCACTTAGGATAAGCTCATGATCTGGAACTACATGTCTTGCTACCATAAGAGAGTCTCCAATTGATTTTATCTTCTGAATGTAATATGAGATTGTCAGTGAACCTTTTTGAATTGTGGACAATTGTTGCTTTAACTACAGGACCCGAACCATTGATGTTTGTGCATACAAGTTTTCTAATATTTTCCAGCATTCAAGGGATGTGGAGGAATGATTTACCTGACCTACCACATCCTCACCTATTGTTGAGAGTAGCCAACAAAGAAGTAGCTGATCTGATTTACGCCATAAACGGTATTCTGGATTTACAACAGTTTGAGGAGCTTCTGCTGGTGTTGGAGCAGGTTCTGTGATAACTTGTGGAGGTGGAGACACATCTGATGAAATGAAATCTTCCAATTCAAGAGCTCGGATTGCTGCTGTCACCTGTGCTCTCCAGTTGATGAAGTTGGTTCTGTCCAATTTGATTGGCAGGTTGAAGTTTAATGTTTTTGTCAAAGCTGAAAAGTCTAGCAGAGGGGTGGTAAGCTGTGATTGCCGAGTTTGATTAGAGGTTGAGGATGAATCTTGAGCCATTGTGACGTTGGTCAATAGGGTGGCTCTGATACCATGAAGCTAAAGGAAGAGAAGAGTGTAACATGTAAACCTTTCTGCTTGCTTATTTTATTGCATTGAGTGTAATATATACAGACTGAAACATTCTAGACTATGAGATTTTTATTCTTACAGACATAACAGAAATTAGTTATATACAGCTGTGAGTTTGTTGGGAGAGATTGTCTTCGATGGTAGCTGGTGTAGAGGGAGCAATGGAAGACTGAAGATCAGAGTTGTGTGGTGTCCGTAGGGTAGAATCCTTTAGAAGTTCAACCATGTGCACCGCAGTAGACAGGAATCCCCATTACCACTCCGCCGTCATGGCGACCGGCGCCAACGGGCACTCCCATCGCTGGCTTCGACGACGAAGCACACGGTTTCGATTTATTATTTCTCGTAACTGGAGCCGGACTCCCCTGGTCGGAGACCTTTATGGAAAGATTAACAATACCATTTTTCTCACCCTTCTCGTTCTTCAGTCGATAACTCAAGATGTGTTC
>JANVCQ010000004.1:2201617-2225047 GCA_025531925.1 Erythroxylum plowmanianum
ATTATGGTGAATTTACTATTCTTGGTTCATGGTATGGTCGTTATAATCTTCACTTTAAGAAACTAGACAAAAATTGGATTCTGATACTAAAGAGTGTGGCATACTCAATAGACAAGAAAGTAAAGCAAGATTGATGAGCTATAATATAAGGACCAGAGTGAAATTGGATGTATATAACATCTAAAATAGTTAGGAGAGAAAAGAAAAGGTGTTATCAGAAACCTATTGTAAGCCCAAAAGAAGTTAGCTTCAAATAATCGCAAAAATTTTATTCATACATGTAGCAATGTAGTATCCCATCCTTTGCAAATATATAATAGAATTCAGGGTGTCTTTGCTAGATGCACTATGAAGCTTGAAAAGCAAGAAGTTTATACTGATGAGGAAATGTTTATTTCATCATGTATTGATATGTACAGTAAGGGATATTTATACTTGTGTGAGGGACAACTATTTACTACTGCTATCTGTACTAAAGGCAACAATGTGCTACTGCTGTGTGTGCTATTGCGTGTGGAATCTGTAACAGAATTGTCGACTGGTGCAATTCTGTTACAGGGGAATATTCTAGGGCTATATACAAAGAGACAAAAATAAAATGTTGGGCCTAGAATGTGGATGGGCGTGGTCCATTATTTCAGTCCATTTGTTTGTTAGAGTTGATCTGTCTAGTGTCAGCCCACTTCCATATTCGGCAGCCCACTTCCTCATTTAACCTAGCTCTCTTATCAAAGCTGCATGTGACTAAAACTCTGAGCTGATCAGTCAACATACCCGCTCAATGAATAGAAGTTGATTAATGTGTTTAGCTTCCCTTGATGCAATCCAATTAATTGAACAATCTGAATGTTGAATTACGAACATTCAATCACACAACAAACCAAACTTTGATCAAATAACCGTAATAGTCTTAGTCGCAAAATTATGTTCCATCTCCATTGTCATTTTATTCAACGAAGCAGAACAACAAAGCTAGATAACATTCCCAAAGAACCCTAGAAACCATTTGTTGGAGAAATCACAATAATAATCATGCACATAATCACACACTCAAAGCACCGAAAATAAAGAAAAAATGACATAAAGATTTAACGAGGTTTGGCTAATGATGCCTAAGTCCTCGAGCAAGAGCAGAGAGAATTTTACTATGAAGAAAAAAATGATACAATGGAATCCAATACATCTCGTTTTATTGTGTGTCCCAAACTAAACCGATCTAACCGAACAAGTCCATATTTCGAGTCACACCGCGAGCTTATTGGGTCAGGTTGCCAATTCGGATCCACCAAATTTCAAGATAAAATAACAATAAATCTTCCCCTTGGCTTGAATTCTCTTCTTCAACAAGAAAATCATCACTCTGTCTTATACACAGCCCTCGCAAGGGCACTACTCAGTACTGCACAAACCAATCAAGCCTAGGCAATGCCTAAACTTGTTAAATGGGACTGCCTTGGTCATCATATCAGTTGGATTATCATATGTAGACACTTTCTTCACATCAACCACATCTTGTGATACAATGTCTAGAATGAAATGATGCTTGACATCAATATGCTTTGTACGCTCATGATACATCTAGTTCTTGGTAAGAAGAAAGGCACTCTGGCTATCACAAAACACTAAAGTCTTATCCTGAACCAAACCAAGATCATTTACCAGACCCTGTAACCAAATAACTTTCTTCATTGCTTTTGTAACAGCCATATTTTCAACCTCTGTAGTTGACAGTGTGACAAAAGTTTGCAAAGTTGCCTTCTAGCTAATGTCACTTCTAGAAAGAGTAAAAATATAACCTGTCAGTGATCTCCTCTTATCTAAGTCCCCTGTATAGTTTGAATCAACTGAACCACACAACTTGGCCTTGTCAAAAGTCAAATCAATGTCTGCAGTACCCTTCAGATATCTCAGAATCCATTTCATAGCCTGCCAATGCTCCTTTCTAGGAAATGCCATGTATCTACTCATAATATTGTTCGCATGTGAAATATCAGGATGAGTGCAAACCATAGCATATATAATACTACCCACAGCACTCAAATATGGAACACTCGACATCTGCTCCATCTCCTTATCTGTCTTCTGTGACAAGTATGCAAACAATCTGAAATAGGAAGCAAGCGGGACAGATACAGGCTTAGCACCTATCATATGAAACCTCTGAAGGACTTTCTCAACATAAGACCATTGAGATAACATAAGTTTCCCAACACTTCTATCCTTGTTATTTCCATCCCTAAAATCTTCTTTGTTGCACTTAAATCCTTTATGTCAAACTCCTCACCTATCTATTTGTTCAACAAAACAATCTATAATATGCTTTTAGCAGCAATAAGCATGTCATCCACATACAACAGTAAATACACAAAAGAATCATCTGCAAGCTTCTTATGATACACACAACTATCATATGCATTCTGTGTAAAGCCATTATGAATCATGAAAGTATCAAACCTCTTATACCACTACCTAGGAGGACTGTTTCAGACCATACAGGATTTCTGAAGCAAGCAAACATGATTTTCCATACTTGGAGCAACAAAACCTTCAGGCTGACTCATATAAATATGCTCCTCTAACTCACTATGTAGGAATGCAGTTTTCACATGTAACTGCTCAAGCTCTAAGTCGTGAAGAGCCACCATAGCTAACAAATCCTTGATAGATTTGTGTTTCACAACTGGAGAGAAAACTTCATTATAATCTATCCCCTCCATCTGAGTAAAACACTTAGCCACTAATCTTGCCTTGTATCTAGGTGTTTCAACCCCCGAATTGCTATCTTTCCTTTTGAAAACCCATTTACAACCTACTACGTTATGTCCTTTTAGTAATGGAACAAGCTTCCAAATATGATTCTTGTGAAGAGACTCAATTTCTTCACCCATAGCACCAATCCATTAATCTGCAACTAAACTTGAAATAACTTCTCTATAGCTATTAGGCTCATGCACATCAACCATCTCTGCAATTGACAAAGTAAAAGCCACAAGGTTTGCATATCCAATAAGATTTCCATCAGCTACATTTGCATACCTCTGTGGTGGTTTGATCTGTCTCCTCTCTCTGTTTGTTGCAATGCTATATGGTTGTTGTTGCTCAGGTGCATCATGAACATTAAGATTTTACACCTCCTCCACTCTTAAATTACTGGACTAAGCTAGTGGAGTTTCAACCTCAAGCTCCATTCGATCTCTAACATCATGATCTGATCCTACTATCATCTTCTCCTTCTAACTATCCAGTGAGGCAAACTTATTGAATGTCACATCCCTGCTGATAATAAAACTTGGAGAATTCTCACAACCTGTAACCTTTCACTCCAGATGCATATCCTAAAAATAAGTATTTCTTTGCCCTCGACTCAAGCTTACCATCTCTCACATGAACATATATAGGACAACCAAATACTCTCCAATTAGAGTAATTAGTCGGTGAATCGGACCATACCTTAAAAGGAGTTTTGAACTCTCAAATAGCAAGTTGTATTGATTGCTTCAGCCTAAAAATCTTTGCTCACACCTGAATGTGAGAGCATGCTTCGTGCACGTTCTGTTCATCCATTCTGCAGCATCATTCTTTTGTGATGTGCCTACACAAGTACAATGTCTCACTATGCCATCCTTGCTACAAAAGTCATTAAACTCGAAATTGCAAAATTCCAACCCATTTTTGGTCCGAAGACGCTTCATTTTTCTTTCTGTCTGCCTTTCAACCATCGTCTTCCACTTAATAAATATTAGAAAAGCCTCATCTTTGCTTTTCAGGAAATACACCCTCACCATTCTAGAGTAATCATCAAACAAAGTCATAAAGTACCTGACATCACTCTTTGAAGGAATGCTATTCGGACCCCACAAATCTGAATGTATATAATCTAGTTTATCCTTAGTCTTGTGCACTATCTTCTTTCTAAACTTCACGCTAGTCTGTTTGCCAAACACACAATGCTTACAAAAGTCTATGGCTTCATTTTTGTACCCGTCTAGCAAATTTTGCTTGCTCAAAACAAACAATCCCTTATCACTTATGTGACTAAGATGTAAATGCCACAGTTGTGACTGATTCTGATCACTGCTGCCTGAAGCTATAGCAGCTTCCCCTTCAACCACACTGCCCTGAAGCAAGTACAATCTGGATTCCAACTTACCCTTCATGAGTACCATTGACAAACTCATTTGTTCATATGTATTTTTATCTCATTTGGATGGGTTTTTGTCACTAAAATTGGTATTTATAGCTTTATTTGATTATTATTTGAATTATTGTGCCTTACATTTAATTTGTGTTTATAGAGGCAAAAATTGTCGTATTTTAGTTTAACTGTGATAAATTAATTTTTAGACAATTGATGCTACATTATTTGTAATTTTCATTGTAGAGTACTTGGAGAACTTAGACTGAAAATGATTAAGAAGTCATGATCTAAAACATTAAAAGAGCTAGAGAAAAGAGGCATAAGGTTAGCATCACACAGAAGAAACGACGATGTGGGCTGCAACGTGAAGACTGGAAAGGGTTTTAAGGGAAGCAATTTAATAAAAACACACAGTGAGATAGGAAAGGAAGGAGGCGGCAGCTGGGTAAGTGTGAAACATGAGGTGCGTGGCCAATTAATAACAACGACAATGAAAAGAAGCTTGCAAGTTGAAGGGGTTTTATCCAAGGAACAAACATGAATCTGTCACATCAGTATATAAAGAAGGGAACAAAAGGTAGTGGTTTGTGAGGTGTGCTGGTGTGTGCAACGTGGGTGTGTGAGTGGTTAATAAAAATAGACAAAAAAGAAAGCTACGCAAGAGGTGTTGTCTGTAGAAAAAGTTGCGTGATTGGTAGGGGGCTTGACTAGGAGAGAGGAATAAAAACATTATAAAATAGGCTTGTTTGGAGGTCGCTTGAGGTGCAGTGTGTGTGGCGTTTAACGTGAGAGGCAGTTGGTGTTGGAGTTGTGTGTGGTGTGTGAGACGTGAGTGTGTGGGGAGGAGAATCAAAACGTAAAGTGTGCGCGTGGATCTAGGAGTTGGACGTGTGTGCTAGCTGTGTGAGTGTGTGGTTTGAGGGCTGCTGTGTGTGGAGATAGGAGCTGGGTGAGTGCATGAAGGCTAGAAAAATCAGAAGAGAAAAGCTGGTGTTGTGCGTTGGAGGAGTGTGTGGCATTGTTTTGGAAGCAGTAGGTAGCGTTGAGTGGAGAGGAGAAGAAGGATGCGTGGGCTGCTGTGGAGAAAAGAAACTAAGCAATTAATTAGGCACACATGATGAAATAGGAGAGGAGCAGGTGACGTTGTCTGTGGAGTGTAGGTGGCGTTGAAAGTGGGCTTGTGAGTGACGTGCTTTGTGTGGTTTGTGTGAGGAGTAGCTACGTGAACAGTCCAACGTGCGTGTCCTAGTTGTGTGAAGTGGTGAGATGAATTAATTAGTCACATCAAAAGCTAAGGAAGGCATGGCTGTGGTGGATCAATTGCATGGTCTGCAGAAAATATAAATGTCGCAATTTCATATTTTCATGACTGATTACCGAATCTCAACGTCAGCAGCAGTTTCAATGAATTTTTATGGCTGGTTTATCCTAATCCTTTGGTTCAATTGGCAATGGCAGGAGCTTGAATTTTTTTTAGGGGAGTTTAATCTCCACTTCTATTCTATCCATTTAATTAATTAGTTATTCTTAGATCTTAGGATAACTATTTAATTATTTGGAGTTGCGTTGATTATATTTTTGAATTGGAAGATTTTGTGACTGGATTAATATTTAGCAATTGATATTGTGTTGATTTTGGTTTTAATTTTATTACTTTATTTTGGGTCAAAACTTTGTATTAAGATTTTAGCGAAATTGGTGATTATTAAAGGTGGCTTGAATTATTTGGATCATTTTATATGTAGTTGGCATTAATTATGTTTCTTAATTATTGCATAAAAGTCGAACATTGGTGTTAGTATCCTTAGTTTTATTTTACTAGTCTGGTAACAGTTAGTAAATTGGGATTTTTAGAAAATATTTTTGTAACAATTCGAGATGGCTCAGTTGTTAGATTAAAAGGTCGATTTTAATTCTTAGTTTAATTGTTTTAACTCCCATATCTGTTTGAGTGATGATTGCCTGCGCTATTGAACTGGAGGATTGCGTTTATTATTGTTAATTACTTGTGTTTGTCTTTTTATTTAATTCACTCATTGTCATTTCAAATTACTCATTTCAATTTTAAAATACCAAAAAACGAGTCCTTAGCGTTTATTTTCATTCATTGCAAACTTTAGCGATAATTGTTCAAATCAAACCCCATTTTATAGTCTAGGTTACATTGCATCTAGTTACTGAGGAAATTAATTCCACCTTTGGTTCCTCAAAGAGAACGACCCGAGGTTGCGTCATATGCAATCCTTGGTTAAATTTTTGAAGTAACCTCAAGGCGAGAATCAGACAAAAAGGTTATTTCAAACAAACATAACGATTCCCTAACTAATAGTGTCTAAAGACGTCAAAACACCCATACTATATACTTGTGTCACAAACACAAGTGGGCAAAGTCCTTTAGTTAAAGGATCAACTTACAGTTCCTCAGTCTTTAAATGCTCTAAACCTTTATGTCACCTTTTCATATTAACACCTTTATCACCTAACAATTGACCTTTAAATACTAAGACCCTGTGATATTTGTTGTTATTAAACAACACGACAAGAAGATTACTACAGTACAACTAAATAGGTCTAGCCACCGAATCAACCACATACAATAAATCAAGTTTCTGAGCTAAACCGTCTGTGAAGCAGCCACATAGTATGCACTCTGCATGCATAATCGAAAAAGTTGTCCGTGCGTTCTTAACACACTTTCACAACATTGTACCATCTGTAAACTTAAACCTGTAAACTTAAGAGGACTTTCGATCATCCGGACACATAACTAAAATATGAATCTGAATTCTCTACGAGGTTTAGTCTGTTAACTGTGCTATATGTCAACATATAATCATTAATTCACTTTAGTATCTCAATACTCGCTTGACTGCATTTCAATGATCTTCACCTGAATTAACCAAATAGCCAAATGGAGAATGCAATGTCTACCTAATACACAGCCGAGCATATATCAAGTTATCAACCGTACTAGAATATGAACATTCCTTATAACCTCTCTCTTTACTTTATTCTTTGGATACTGTGCCAAAGATTATCTCTTACTATGAGAGATAGTTGTTACGACAGGTTTACTGTTAATCGTATTAAATCTTTGTAACCCATACTCAATGTATGCATTCTATGAGAGCCCTGATGAATGTTGAGATCTGTCTTGGTGAATCTGAATACCTAAAACAAAAGATGCTACACCAAGGTCCGTCATGTCAAAGTTCTTGACCAAAAGTTGCTTAATCTCATATAACAAAGTCAAGTAACTTAACGTGAGCAATATATCATCCGCATGCAATAATAGGAAGATAACTTTGCTCCCCTTAATTTCATAGTACAAACATCATTTTAACTTTATTTTCCATGAAGTCGAAAGAAGCTAAACCTTATCAAATGTAAGGTATCACTTTTAGGAGGCTTAGTATAAACCATATATTAATCTACATAACGTGTAAACCATGTCAATTCCATCTGGATCCTAGAATCCTTCAAATTGTACTATATAGACTACTTCATAAAGGTCTTTACTCAGGAAAACAGTTTGGACAGCTATCTGATATAACTCTATATCATCATGAACTATAATTGCCTTAATTACTCAAAATGTATCCTACGAAGATAACATAGAGTCAACCTGTCTCTCTGAATGAACCATTAGGCAACTTCGAGTTTGATTGTCTTAAAAAAGAGTCTTAGGCCTAGCCCAACTCTTCTATATAAAACGACATCATTTTGATGTTTTTACATTAAAAAATTAAGGTTGGGTTGAGTTACATCTGGCCAGTATGGCTCAAGTCCCCTTCCAAGAGCCCAATCGAACCTTAGGCCAGGCCTATACCCCAGCAGCCAAAATCGAGGCCTGAGCTAACCCTGGCTTATTCTCATCTCTATTATGAATTCTACCAAAAAAAATTAAATAAATACTCCATATATGCATTAAATCTTAATGTTAAATTTTATTTATAAAACATTTTTATAGATATAATTTAATGATTGACACAAGTAAATGAGAACTTAGAACTTATTTATAAGTTAGAAAGATTTTAAGGAATTAACTATTAATTTTTGCATAGATTAAAATTATTTTATAAAAAAATATTAACATTAAGAATTAATTTTATAATTTTAAATATTGATTTAAAATTGCTTACAAATCTTAACAATTAATTTATTTTATTTTATTAAAAATAATACATGACATCCAAGTTTATGTAGGTAACACTATAGAATCTTAAAAGTAGGCTTTGATATTATATTAATTATCAAATTCTGTAACGTATAAATATTAGTACATTTATTTTATAAATTTATCCAACACCTAAGCTCTTACGTACATTTATTGTGGACCGATGATATTTGTTTACCAAGTTGTATTATTATTCTTCCCTTATTTTTAAATTTCGGTTAAAAATAACGATAAAATGCACATAGTATGAACATCTTCAGACTTATACTGATTAATACTATTTATATGAGGATTTAAATCATCTTTTAAACTTGAACCATACTAATTAAATATTACTCAAACTAATAATTTATTATAATTTTATTAAATTATTAATTTAAATCAAATTTAATTTGTTTAGGTCAAATTTAAAAGTTTAGTTAGATGTTAAATTGGTAACATTTAATTAGTCATCTTTATTTTTTTATCAACTCTAAGAAAAGGAAATTTTTTGAAAATTTCTTTAAGGTCTATACCTTTTAAACTATTTCAAATTAGATTTTTGTTTTCTTTAGGGAAAGTCCATTATGTAAAAGAAAATTAATCAACTAAAGAAATCTGAATGCAAACATCCCTCTTAATTCAACGGGGACATTTCTGCTTTTCCTTTTCTCTTTCTACAATTTGACTTTTCTTATTATAAGAAAGACTAAGTGACATGAAGTTAGACCATAAAATTCAATGATATAGCCTAAATTTCAAAATAAATCATAAATAACAATATAGTCATTAATATTGCGACTGACCTTGATGTTCAATGGTGTGCTAGAATTATGTAAATTTTGGAGAATTTCTATGCTCAAACATCCATGGTCAGAATTCTTCAACTAAAGTATCAACTTTCAACTATTAAAAAGGGCTCACATACCATATCAGAATACATGCAGAAAGTTAAAACTATTGGAGACTCACTTCAAGTAGCAGGACATGCAATCAGTGAATATGAATTAATATTGAATGCTCTAAATGGCCTTGGTCATGAATATGATCCTGTTGTGGTTTATTTAATGCATTCTATGAAAACTTAACATTACAAGAAGTGCAAAACTCTCCTATGATGCATGAAACAAGAATAGAGCAGTTGAACACAATCAATCAAGTAGAAATCTCATCACAATCAAAACAATTATCAGGGAAGAAGTGGATTTAGAGGAAGACGAAATCATGGTAGAGGAGATAGATGGAATGGAAACAAATTTTCTGTCAACTGTGTCATAAACCAGGCAATGAAGCACTAAAAGCACCTAATCATGGAAACAAAACATAGTCACACAACATACACAAAACAATGCTCAAAACTATCCTCAATCGTACTTGACTCAAAATTAGTTTGGAAATCCCTTATCTGAAGCAGTCAACAACAATATATAGTTTTTAGACAGTAGGGCTATAAATCATGTCACAACAAATCTCAATAATTTGTCAATAAGTTCATAATATGGTGGAAAGGATCAACTCATTGTTGGTAATCGTAACTCTTTTCCTATTGTAAATATTGGCTCATCTCACATACATTTTCTAGATAATATACACAGACCTCTTGCACTAAGACAAATTCTGCATGTTCCCAACATAACCAAAAATCTACTCAGCATCTCTAAACTCACCAAAGACAGCAACATTTCTGTTAAGTTTACTAACGAAAATTGTCTGTTTAAGGACAAAGCAATAGGGAAGCCTAGTCCTTAAACAACTCGACAATATCAAGCCAGTCATGCAAACATACTCTAAGCTTAGTCCTTCCCAACAAAAGTCTCTTCTTTAGGCAATCATTGTGACGTAAACATAGCACAACAAAATGTAAATGTTTGGCATGCCAAATTATCCTTCCAACAATATCTTGAAACAAATTCTAAGTTCAGTGAAGTTCAACTTTAATTTCAAAAATCTATCTCATTGTGATGCTTGTAAGGAAGGAAAACTGCATCAATTTTCTTTTCAAACTCATGATATAACTACTCAAAATCCTTTAGAAATCATATATTCAGATATTTGGGGACCCTCTCCACATCTCTCAATCGAAGGGCATAAATACTATCTTATTTTTATTGATGCCTACACAAGATTCACTTGTCTTTAAAACTAAAATTCGATACCCTATCTATCTTTATCAAATTCAAAACCAATGTTGAACTTCAATTGAACAGGAAAATCAAAGCTCTACATACTGACATGGGAGGTTAATATAGAGCTCTCTTACCCTACCTCATAAAACATGGAATACAACCACAGTTTAGTTGCCCTTACAATCACCAACATAATGGTGTTTCCGAAAGGAAACACAAACACATCACTGAAATGGGACTAACTCTTTTATCTTATGCTCACATGCCACTCACCTATTGGTTAGAAGGCTTCTCCACAGCCACCTATCTTATCAATAATCTCCCATCTCTTAGACTAAACAACCTCTCGCCATTTGAAAAGTTGTACAACAAACCACCGAACTATCTTCATCTCAAAACTTTTGGTTGTAGTTGTTTTCCTTATCTTAGATATTACTCTCATCACAAACTCGAATTTCACACCACTAAATGTGTTTTTTCTTGGGTATAACTCAATGCATCAAGGTTACAAGTGTTTGACTAATCAAAAGAAAATCATAATATCTAGTCATGTTGAATTCAACGAGGAAGAACTTCCATTTTCTCAACTCTTTTCCACACATTCAAACTATCCTATAGCTTCAACAAGTCTCCCTATCTTTACTTTAACCTCAACTTCAATCGGTACACCTTCATCAAAGGTTGTCACAAATCACTCCCCTTCAGCAAAACGCTCTCACTCAGTTGAATCCTTCAACAGACAAGTAACCTCTCAAAATCCTAGCTCACCATCACATTTTACATCCTCACAAAATAGACAAAATACCTTACCTAACTTCATTCCATCAACCACACCAAACACTGAATCAAATTCCTCATTTCAACACTCACAAAATGTTCATCCTATGCAAATTTGATCCAAAAGTAGAATTCTCAAACCAAAACTCTATTCCTTTTCTCTTACCTTAAATCCACAAACTGAACCTAGAACAGTTTCTGAAGCTCTAAACAGCCCTACATGGTTTCAAGCTATGCAAGATGAATTCAATGCCCTACAATAGAATCACACTTAGACACTTGTCGCCTATGAGCTTACCATGCATATTCTTGGCACAAAATGGGTGTTCCGGACTAAATACAATGTTGATGGGACTATCTCTAAACATAAGGCCAGATTTGTTGCCAAAGTGTTTAATCAAACCCCTGACACTGATTTTTCAGAAATTTTCAACCCTGTTGTGAAAGCCTTAACAATATGAGTAATCCTTTCACTTGTTGTCTCCCATCACTGGGAGATTTAGCAAGTTGACATCAACAATGCATTTCTACATGGGGAGTTATATGAAACTGTTTATATAAACCAGCCACAAGGATTTGAAAGCAAAACACAGCCGCATCATGTATGCAAGCTAGATAAAGCTCTCTATGGATTAAAACAAGCTCCTAGGGCTTGGTTTTATAAACTGAAATATGCACTGCCTCAATGGGGGTTTTACAACTTAAGATCAGATATGTCTCTATTTTACTCAAATAAAAATGGAATTATTACAACACTACTGGTCTATATAGATGACATTCTAATCACAACAAATTCAACTTAAGCAATCCATGCAACTATAAGTCAATTACATTCTCAGTTTGCACTTACAATGCTTGGAAGCATAAATGATTTCTTTGGCTTTGAAGCACACAGAAACAGGAATGGTTTATATCTTTCACAGAAACAATACATTGAAGATCTACTTACCAGAACAAATATGTCGTCATGCAAGCCTTCCTCGACACCAATCACTCCAACAACCAAGTTGTCTCTGCAGAATGGCACATCATTTAAACTCCCAAAGTGTTACCGAAGTATCATAGGAGCTTTTCAATATCTGTGCAATACATGACCAGACATCAACTTCGCAGTCAACAAATTAAGTCAATTTTTACAAAATCCTTTAAAAATACATTGGATTGCATGTAAAAAGGTTTTGTGTTACCTGAAGCGAACCTCAAATCTGGGACTACTCTTTCAACCATCATCGTCGCCTTTTGATCTCCATGCCTTCAATGACTCTGACTGGGCTAGCTCCCCCGATGATCGTAAATCAACAACCAAAGGATGTGTATTCCTAGGAAGAAACCTAATTTTTTGGATTTCTAAAAAACAAACAACAGTAGCACGATCCAACACTGAGGTTGAATACCGAACCGTATCTCAAGTATTGACTGAACTCATCTATCTCACATCTGTACTATCTAAGTTAGGGGTTTCTCTCATTCACAAACCCATTCTATGGAGCGACAATGATGGAGCTTGATCTCTAGCTCAAAACCCTCTCTTTCACTCAAGAATAAAACACATCGAAGTAGACGTACACTTCATAAGAGATAAAGTAGAGAAAGGAGAAATAGAAATTAGATACGTTAATACTGACGATCAATTCGCTGATAGCCTCACTAAACCCCTAAGCTCGACAAGATTTCAACTTCTAACTACCAAACTGAACCTAGTTCGAAGCCCTAGGTTCAGTTCAAGTGGAGGGGTTAACAAAGAAGAATCGAGAGAGGAAAGCTAAATGTTATAGACAATAAAGAAGGACATCACAAGGACACTTCAGACAATAGACAATGCAAGACACATCTTCACATGAGGACACAAGGCCCAATAGACTTTCAGCACTAGCTAGCTGGACTAGTACAAGTTGTTGTAACAGAACAAATCCTAAACCTTTATTTTATTCTGTCCTTTCTATCAAGTGTATGGTCAAGATTAATCAACAAATGTATAAATATGTATCTCAGCAAATAATAAATAGAGCACAAATATTCCAGTTATATACCTTTTCTTACATTTCGAATGAACACTAAGGAATGAGAATGAGTTATTAAAATTTATTTATACAGTGAGTTTATGACCTTCAAGCATATCATCCTGAGCCAGCTCCTTCCACAGGACACTAGTTTCTCGGATTTTGGACGAGAAAGAGAAAAGGTTCTTTTCTGCTGATAAAAACATGCCTTCCATAGGACACTAGTTTCTGGGATTTTGGAGGAGAAAGAGAGAACAGGTTCTTCTCTACTGATAAAAACCAAAGATTAATGTTTCAGAGTACATAGATATGGTGATTGAAGGTTTGTACCGGTGGTGTCATCACTATTGTTTGCTAAGTGAGTTTCTGCAACTACTTCTTCTTCGTATAATTGATGGTATGCTCTTGAAACTTCTTGCTGCCCTTCTTAATATGGATTCTGGACTGCTGCAACAATAAACCGTTCTTATAAATTCAACTTGTTGAAGAACTTCCATTTTTCAATTTAAGCAATTTAAAATTGTAAAAAAATTTCTTTGCAATTTTTAATCCTATAAAAACCTCATTATCTTATACTTCTGTTAAAAAATAACGACAAAACATACATTATATTTTAAGAGTTATATATTATATTTTTAAGAGAAGTATAAGATAATATCGTATATGAATCAATCAAATAACGATAAAATTCAACTCTTAAGTTTGATTGGTTTAATTGATTCTAATCAATTTTAAGAATTAAATTGGATCGTCTCTTATTGCTCTATGTTGTTTATTAATAGAGGTATAAAGTTGAGAAGAAACTTAAAAAATTCTTTTAAAATTAGAAAACTATGTGTTTATTTACACTCTTCCAAAAATCTGTTCAGTTCTATTTAGATATAAAAAACCGTACCTCAAGTAACCCCGAGTTTGCTGTCGTCTCCTACTAGTTCGAGTTCCAGCTCCTTCATGATTCAGATCAAGCGTATCCAAGTTCATGTTCCGATCAAAGCTTTGTTTCTCCAACTCTGGTCCACCGGTTTCTGCTTTCACAATACGATCATAAAGTTCAACTCTATAAGTTCCGAGTTTCTTACTAACTGAGCAGTTCCAATGGTTTTTGATTGAGTTTTCCGTCCTGGGAATATGAAATGCGACCAAACTCAGTGTAGAATTCCATATCCTAAGTAAAGAAGTTCTCAAGTAGAGTTTTCACTGATACCTTCCAGGCAGAAACTTGGCAATCTCAGCCCACTTATTCCCATACATGCTATGAGCAATAATAAGAGCCACTTCCTCCTGTTTGATCCATGGAGTTCTCTTTATGCCTGGATTTAAATGATTGTGCCACCTGAATTAAGCAATCACTCTAAACTCGATTACTTGTTTCTAAATAAAAGTGTTTGCCTGTGCAATCCTATAAAAGGTTATAGGATAATACCTTTCACGGCATTGCTTCCCTATGCGGCCAGGCAAATACTTAGCTATTTCAGACCATTTCTTATTCCCAAATTTCTCAACAAGCTCACATATTAGATCATCTTCCTACAGAAACATATCAATGGTGCTGAAGAAACAATACCAACTTCCAAAAACACCAATTTCAATCACTATGCACCTCCTTTTTCCAGGTTCCCTTGACAAGTTCAGGATTCAGAACTTTCTGCCACCGATGTAGACATTGGACATCTGATCTTTCAGGAACGTATTCAGCTGCAAAACAGATCCCGCAAAAAAAAAACACCCGAAACAATGAGGATTGGAATAATCAAGTCAGGAATGTGAAAGATTATGAATACCTATCTTCTTCCAGTTTTTTCCATTGAAGTGTTTAACAGCAGCAGCTAAAACTTCATCCTATCAGTAAACAGAACAAAACAATGGAGGATAGGTTATTGCATCGTAGAACCGTTAACCAACTTCATTCACTTCCTGGTTACTTATTACCTCTTCCTTTGTCCAACCTCCCTTCGTCGATCGTCTCGTAGGACCTGTTTTTCTTCTGCAACAACTAACATATGATTCAATGTGAAAACAGCCATTAAATGAAGAAGAAGAAGTCTCATGAAGTTTTAACTAACCTTTTAACAGATGGTGGACATGGAATCACATCTTTAGAACGATCATCATAACTTTCCTTCTCTGAATCAAAATTACTCTCCTTATCTTCTCCCATGATATTTTAACCAATATAAAATTAAACCAAAAAAAAGACTGTTCAGATCTTTAACAGTTATCAGCATAGACGCAAGAAAGAAAGCCTTTGATCTAGGAATAATCAATAGGGAATTTAGTAAAACGGATTTTGGTAAACACACATAACCCCCGTTGAAACTACAGTGCAGAGGTCAAGAGATTATGATCAGCCAAAATGTATTCAAAGAAAGAAGAACAAGAAATCAAGGGAGGAAAAAGAATCAATCAGACATGATGTTGATAAGCAAAAGCCATTGATGTGAGTTTCGCGGGGGAGGATAGAAGAAATAAGAACAGAGTGAAGTCTTAGGAAACGACTCCTATAGATATCTCTGCCTTCACTTTAAATTGTGCTCTTATATACGTGTTGTGTGCTTACTACCGTATGAACTAGAAAATAGTATAAAAAAATTATTTTTTGGAAAATTGTATTAAAAAATATTACTTTAATTCGAGTTTATTAATTTAATTCAAGTTTAATTAATATGTAGAAATTTTTAAAAACTTTTAAAAATTTTTGAAAAAATATAGAATATAGAAATTTGATATATTTTATTTTATGGAAAATAAGAATATACGAAGGATTTATTGAAAAATATTTAAATATTTTTTTTATTAATAATTGATATAATAAAAAATTTTAATTACATAAATATTTAAAAATTATTTATACCTATACCAAGATATTTTACGTTTTAATTTGACTTAAATGCATATTAAGTAGTAATGAGAATTATTAATATATTTAAGAGGATTCAATTCAATCACATAAATTAAATTTTTTACTTGATCTTATTTATAAAAGGTTTTAGATATAGTGAATTTTACCTCAATATGCAAAGATCATTATCCACTCCTCGAAATATTCTTTCGAAGATAAGGTGATGAACCTTCTTCATTTTGAATGATATTATGATAATTCAAATCTGTTGTCCTGGATAAAGTCATCAGAGATTTAAATTTAGGATGATTCGAGATAACCTCAGTTCCAATAACAGTTACCAACAATTACAGTTCAGGGATTCGAGATAACCTCAGTTCCAATAACAGTTGCCAACAATTTCAGTTCAGGTTTCCTGAAGAAGACCAGCATGTTCACAAACTCACACCAAACCTTCTGCAATGGAGGCTCGCTTCTGCAGCATCTCTCAGCTTTTCACATCAGTATCAGATTCTGCAAAGGTAAGATGTTAATATTTACACTCTACGGACCAGAAACATATTCCGGAACCCGAATTTTCCGATACAAGCTTTTGATTAACTTTTCTTGTTCCCTTGATCCAGAAAACTTGGTATAGAGATCAGAAACACGGACCGAAGTTTCTTATCACATCTCGCACTACAAATCCAAAGCAGAACAAAATTTTCAAAAAGAAATGAGGAACAACGACTATCATCAGAGACCTAAATACTGGTAATCAAGAACAGAGTCTTATCACTTTGTTGCAGTTTTTCCTCATAATTTGACGTCGCTATTTCCCTATTCAACTTGAAAATTCAAAATCGAAGCAAAGCAAATCAAAGAAAAATGAACCAAAATTAACTTTCTCCAAGAAATCATCGCATTCACAGAGAGAAATAAGAGAGAGGCGCGAAGAAGAATTGGTACGAGAGGGCTTGAATTATAAGATGCTTGGGTATATATAGCTGCAGAAAGAGGGCCCAAAACTCAACTTTGTAATTTGTATCGTGTCACTTCTTACGCTGTTGGATGGCATCTATGTTCTCATATCTACGGCTCTCCTCTTGTCTCCATTTCCATTATTTTGCATTACGAAAATTAATAAAATAGGCTTAAATACGAAAATTAATAATTCAATATAACCAATAATATTATCTTTTTATATAATAAAAAATTCATAAATTAATTTATATTAATATAAATTTAATATAACCAATAATGTTATCTTTTATATAATAAAATAAATTGTGATCACTATTTTTAAACTTAATCTTTTATAAGTAAATTAATTAATGATGTTGGTTTCGAAAATAGTCTCTCCTAATGATTTTCTTTTTAAAACGGAGGAACCTCTAGCCGCTATATATTTTCGGATTAACGCAACAGCCTACAATCACGTCAATCAGGTACTTTATACTAGGCAAGTCCTGTATGATAGATCTCTCCTGATGATGTTCACAATTAAACCTTAAATTTAAATTCTTAATTTCATAATTTGTAAGATCTAATTTTCAAAATTAATGCTAAATAATTTGAATTTATGGTATTAAAATATTTCTTACAATTAGATATTTAAACTTAAAATTTTAATTAAAAAATTTATAGGTTTAGTTTTCAAAATTATTGCTAAATTGATGTACTGGACAGCTTTAAATGAAATTAAAATCACTGACCACTGACTTTCAAGCATGTGTAACATATTTTTTGGATACTCTAAGAATTATATAACATATGAAAATAATTTTTGTATCAAACCAAATTATTTTTAAAAAAATGTAAGTCATAATAAGTTAATAAATTTAATTTATAATCTAAATTTGAAAATTAACGTGTAATTATATTTATACCGTTAGAAAATAAAAAGTGGAAATGCCATGTGAAAGAAGGGACAAAGACCACCTTCCTACAGCCCCAGGGTACCGACCCAGACCTTTAGCATCCTGAAACCTCGCGCCAATGGCGGCTGCTCTTAACAGGAGAAAAGTTTTGGTGGTAGGAGGAACAGGCTACTTGGGGCAGCACATGTTGCAAGGATTTTCGGAGATCGAAGATATCGCTTACGATCTCGCATTCACTCACCACTCCAATTCGGTCCCTCTTCACCCATTACTCCGCGCGATTCCTCGCGCCGTCGCCTTCCAAGTTGATCTGCGAAGCGGGGACGGATTCGACGTAGTTTCGGAGAAATTCGGCCACCCTCACGTTGTAGTGAACTGTGCGGCCATTTCTGTTCCTCGTGCCTGTGAAAGCGACCCCGACGCTGCAATGTCTGTAAACGTACCGTCTTCGCTTGTGGATTGGTTGTTAAGCTTCAGAGACGGAAACACCCTTCTTATTCATTTATCAACCGATCAAGGTTAGACTCGCCTCTCACATTACTTGTGATTATCCTATCGATGGTTGATCGTTTGGTTGGTGCTTTGTTCTGTTCCAGTTTATGAAGGGGTAAAGTCCTTCTACAAGGAAGAAGACGAGACTGTTCCTGTAAATGTATATGGCAAATCTAAATTGGCTGCTGAGGAGCTTATATCAGAGAAATGCCCCAATTTTGCGATTTTGAGGAGCAGTATCATCTTTGGTCCACAGACTATCTCGCCTGTTCCAAAGTCTCTTCCAATTCAGGTTCTTTAAAGATGCATACTTTACATTCATTTAATGCTTCTACAACATTCAATTCCTAGTGCTTGACGTGTGATCTGTACAGTGGATTGACAGTGTTCTATCCAAAGGAGATGAAATGAATTTCTTCTATGACGAGTTCCGCTGCCCTGTGTATATCAAGGATCTTGTGCTTGTCATATTGTCTTTGACACAAAGATGGCTTTCAGGTGTGGAATTATTGTATGAATCTATAGATTGCAGTCTTTTGGTCGTGTTATAAATGCCCTAAATTAGCCTATTGACGGGCTGAGGTGAAATTTCCGTTTCTGAGTCTAGGTTGATTGAATCTCCTGTCCCCGGTATTATTTCGAGATGATCTGTATATGACCCTCTTCAAAGAAGATTTATTGCTATTGATCCAATGATCCCCATAGTTAGCCTGTTACATGTCCAAATGCTTGTCGAAGTGAAATTTCTGCTTCTGAGTCTAGGTTAATTGAATCTCTTGTTCCGGGTATTATTTCAAGAAGATCTGTATATGAGCCTCTTCAAAGAGGATTTATTGCTATTGATCAAATGATCCCTATAGTTAGTCTGTTACATGTCCAAATGCCTGTCAAAGTGAAATTTTTGCTCCCGAGTCTAGGTTAATTGAATCTCCTGTCCCGGGTATTGTTTCGATACGTTCCCTGTACGAGCCTCTTCAATCAGGCCATATTGCTATTGATTCAATGATCTCTATAGTTAGCCTGTTACTTGTCCAAATGCTTTCCCTTTGTTTCACTTACGAGAGATTCTTTGAAGGATATCATACTTGTCCAAACAGCTATCCAATTGTTTACATAATCAGCTTCTTACCATCTCATTTAGTTATGGAACTGTTGTTTCCAAATGAACCAATTCTAGATTTCCAAGTCGGATGTATGAGAAATCACACAGTTCAGTTTATAATCTTGGATTGTATGGAATTTCTTCATTTTTCACAAAGCTGGTATGATTCTGTATTGAAACATCCGATTACTCACTATGATGCTTATGGTGATTGTAACAGAGGGTAAGAAAATGCAGTTGCTCTTAAATGTTGGTGGACCTGATAGGGTATCTCGTGTTCAAATGGCCGAGGCTGTGGCGGATTTTAGAGGATACAGCCCATCTTTAATCAAGCCGGTATCTGCTTCATCGGTATGTACATATACTAGAATTTCCAGTCATAAACTCTTGGTTGTATCTGATTCACCATTTTTATTCATTCCCTGCTTCCTTAATGATTCATCATCTGGTTATACTAGATGTTCAACCCTGAAATGCAGGGAATGTATGTACTGCCACGATTTGTCACTATGTTTAGCATTTCTGCATTCTGTTTCTCTGCAATAATCATGAATGTGGTTTCGATAATTTAGGTTGATCGTGGACTCTCATCACCAGCAGACATATCCATGGACATCTCGAAGCTGGTTCGAGCACTAAATGTTGTACCTACTTCATACAAAGAAGGCGTCAAATTGACTCTCGGAATTCCTTAAATCGCATCGCAATGTTCAGAATCTGCAAACTGTTGTGAGGTTCATTACACTTCATTTGTGACCGGCCTTTCCAAGAATCATGGAAGATGTGTAGTTTTGTGATTAACCAATTAAAAAATTTTAATTGTTTCAAATTATTAAAAATTCTTTATAATTTTCAAAATTTCTTCGTAAAAATTCTATGTTAACATGAACAATACGGTTGCAATAAATTAATTCAATTTAAAGCAAGATATTTAAAATAATTACAATAAATTATTAGTTTGAGTCAGATTTAATTAGTTTAAATAATATATAAGAAATAAATTAGACGACATATCAATGTTTAATTGATCATGTATTATTTATAAACATGTGATTTATGGTTATTTTTTGATAAAAATTGAAAAAAGAGGTTTTTAATTAAGCATTTTATTTAGATACTTAATAATTATTTTTTAAATTATTGTTGTACGGTGAGTAACTAATTAAAAAATATTTAGTTTTCCAAAATTATTAAAAATTTTGGGATTTTAAAATTTTTTAAAAATTTTCATATACTTTCTTTTGAAAAATAATATCGGAATACGTATGACATAAATAACACGTAAAATGATTATATATTATTAATATAAAGATTTAATATAACTTTTAAATTTGACTTAGATTCAAATTAAAATTTAAAATAATTATAAAGTTTTATTTAAATTAAATTAAATTGATTCAAAATAAATCTAAAATTAATACACTAGTTTTTATCTTTATTTATAAGAAGTAATTTTTATTATTTGGGTATAAAAAGAACTGATTTGTTGTTGGTGTTATTCGCATTGAAAGCACATAAACTACACGTCAATTGCCTTCTCTTCCAATCGTCGTCTTCAAGCAAGAGCAGTGAAAGAAAGCAAAACTGTCATGCTATAGTAACACATGTTACTGTAGCATAATTCAAATTAATTCGTTAATTCATCAACCACTGTTTTCTTTCACCAAGAGTCTCTTCTTGTCTTTCTCACTCTGTTGATAGTAAGTAGATAAATTTTAGATAACGAAAGTTAGTATTGAGAGAAAGATTGGAAGAGGAGATTTAAGAGTGCTTACGGTGGGGGTGATGAGTCTTGCGTAATTATTCATGTTTACCAAATAAAGAGTGCAGACCAGGAAAGAAGAAGATGGTTGGAGTAGACCAGTGGATTATGTGAAGTGTTTCCCTGTCAAAAAATGTATTTTCTGAAATGGGTTCTTTCTGGTTTTACGTACTTGATTGGTCACCGTCTAGAACAAGATTCTAAAACTGAAAACTATGCATGGAAGTTGTGGTAATCCATGTACATGTTTGTTCGTAAGTGTGAAGCATACGACGCAGTGAATTCTAGTAGTAAAGAAGGGTCACAAGTTTCCGTGGCAGAAGGATCTCCTCAAAGTCCATGTCTGTATTCTTCTCTTCTTCACCATACCCTCTCTCTTTGGTCTTTCCCTTTGCTGCTTTAACAATGTCTATTGTGCCTCCTTCTTTGCAACTTCCATCTTTCTTGACTTCATCAAAGAAGCTTACGTTTCTCCATCAGATTCTTTCACTAGCTTTTCAATGCAAGACCGCTGGATCCAAAAGATCATTCTCTAGTGACCTCCCAAGACTCTTTCATTGTCTGGCTCAAAGCCAAAGGCAAGAAGAATATGAAGTCGAAAGGCTATTTTCTATCCTTAACCAAGTCACGTTTAAGAGAGAGCCCGGTATTTGCTGATTGCATCTTCCATTCTCAACATGGTTGTCTTCAAGTTCACTAATTTTCTCTGTTCAGTTTTTCTTCTTTCCACTATATGCAGGAAGTTTGTCCAACGCAATTTTTCTGATTGCTGGCACTACAGTATGCGTCCGGGTTGCACGTATTCACAAGACAGACACTATGTTCGGTTACTCTCCTCATGGGTTGTTCGGTTACTCTCCTCATGGTTGGGGACACATGACAGGAACATAAAAGTTCCGTAATTTGTAGTGTTTATTTGCTGCTTTTACTTATTTTTGTCCCATTTTTAGGAGTTCAAATCTCCTGTCTAATATTATGGTGTCTTATTTTGTTTAATAAATCTCAGCTATTTATTTATATAGATCCCGCATAAATTACGCATGGATTCCTCATGAGTCCTACAAAATAAATAGCTGAGATTTTATTGGACAGAATAAGATAAAGTAATATTGGACAGAAGATCTTGTTTACATTTTTAAAGTACAAGGAAATAAATTTTTTGTACTTCCCATAAATATGGTACAATATTTCTCATCCAGGGACGGAAACAAAACACAAAAGAGAATTACCAATTTACCCTCCATTCCAACGCAGCCATCTGAAACCTACGTCCACTTTTCTTATCCCTCCACACTGTATCACGTTTCTCCCAACTCTCTCTCGCACAGCTTCTTATCTCTGGTTCGTGGCGGCTGAAAGGTATTTATTTTGCTGTTCATTTTCTTCCTTCTTTGCCTCTGGGTTCAGTGTCCTTCTTTTGCGTGGATGTCGATCTCTTCTCTTTCTGGATAAATTGCCTCTGGGTTCGGTGTCTCTTCTCTTTCTTGGGTTGTTAGCATTTGGGGTTTTGGTTTTCTGGCATTTGGGTTTTCGCAGCATAAGCTTCTTTTCCCCGTCCTAGTGCCTTCAATCGCAAGACACATTCCTGTTTCTCTCACTAAAATTTCAGAGAGAGGCGCACACAGAGGCTAGCGCCTGCCAGGTTGTGTTGGTGGAGGTTGTGGTGTGGGTCTTTGTTAATAAATGACTCTGTCGACTCTAAATGTTCAAATCTCCATTCGTTTTCCGTCCAGAAAATTTTCCCTCATTTCTTCTCCTGTTTTTTCGTTGATTGTAACTTGTAATCTTTGTCACGAGACCCTCCTGAATTTCTAAATCCAAAAGTCTTCTGTTCTGTCGTTTTTATCTTCTTCCTTCTCTGTTTATATTTCAGGTTTTGTAACCTGTTCTTTTGTTCCCATGAATTCTGGCAGTTGATCGTTTTATGGTACGGTCACCCTTTTGGTTTTGGTTTTCCGTTCAATGATCGCATAAAGGCTCGATCTTTTGAACAACTAAAACTACCCAATGAAGCAGTTTCATTCTATCTGTCATTAGTTTCGGAAATCCATGTAAACTTCGAACAACTCTTGTAACGTTTTCTTGGTGGATCTATCTCTGACGCTTTAATACCTATTGGTGAATTGAATGAAGATTCCCAGAATTCCTTTCCTTTCAGACAATTCTTGAATCACATAAT
>JANVCQ010000004.1:2230218-2243773 GCA_025531925.1 Erythroxylum plowmanianum
CAAAGAGAGAGAAAGGACACAACATGAATGAACAGATATGAACAGATATAAGCAGTCACAAGGGCATGCATTGCGCGGTCGCGTGCGTGGTCGCCTGACAAAATATTGTATCAGAAGATTGGGTCAGAAGATTGCGTGTACATTGCAGAAGAAAAAAGATTGGGTCAGAAGATTGCGTGTATATCGCGCGAAGACACAACATTCAATAAACAGAAGAAAAAGAAAGAAGAAAAAGAATATAAGCCGCTAGATTAAATGGACGATAGGGATCGATTCCGTGGTCGTCCATCCCATTCGCTCTTAGTATATATACTTAATAAGATGACTCAGATTCAAGAAAAAATTATATAAGGAAATTTCATACTTGTGTCATATTTTTGAAGATACTATTACAACTGATGTACATGCACATCCATCAACTAAATCTCCATCTATTAGTACAGAAGAGGAACATGAAAATGATGTTGGTGAAGATTGGTCTTATAATGAAAAAAAAGATCAAGATATAAGTTCTACATCTAAGAGAAAGAAATCTCCTAAGAATAAGAAGACAAAGAAGATATATTCTAACATTGTAGAAGAGGTCTTGCTTATACTTAGTGAATAATCAAAAAGGAAGAATGATTTACTTAAGAAAAAACTGAGTGAAACATCATCCATTGCAGAGAATAAATCTCAAGAGTCTAACCTAATGATGGAATGTATGAATTCCTTAGATCAATTGGGTATTGACGGTGTGCAATATGGAAAAGCTATAAAGGCTTTATATGATTCTCCACTTTATAGAGATATTTTTATGAAGATGACATATACAAGGAAGCTGAATTGGATTATGCCTTATATTTTCGTGTTATTAGATATCAAATTCTTATTAATTTGTCACTTTTATTTTAAACATTATTCCATAGTTTGAACAATTTAAACTTGTGATTTGTATGAATATGTGACTTAATGAATGAAAATTTTGTCTACATTTGGTTAAACTTTTTGATTGAATGTTTTATTACTTATTTAATGTTGTCATTACAGATATATAGATTTCTTGTCATATTTCAAATCAAAATTTGAAGATGAACGGAAGAAGTTAACCGTTATTTCTTTAGGCGGGGGAGATAACAAATATTTTCATTCACAAAAGCAATCATGTAGAACTTCTACTCTACCAGGTCATGATTGTATATTAGAACTTTTGAATGAGAATCCTACAAGAATTTATGAAAACTTAAGAATGAGAAAGATAGTCTTCTTGAGCTTATGTGATGAGTTGAAAAGTTTAGGAGGCTTAAAAGTAAGAAGTCATTTAACTGTGGAGGGACAAATAACAATTTTCTTAATGATTATAGGGCATAGTGAGATAACTAGAGTCAATACAGAATGCTTTCAACTTTCGACTTAGACAATCTCGAAATACTTTCGTAAAGTTTTATATATAGTTAATCGTCTTGCCAAAAGAGTTATTACTTCACCATCTTTTCCTAATACACCTCATGAGATTCAACACAATTCAAAATTATATTCATATTTTCAGGTACATTCATATATTTAATCACTATTTTAATTATGTCCTTATGATTAATAATTATTTTAATATATATTTCAATTTTTAGGATTGTATAAGAGCAATATATGGTATATATATCGATGCACATGTTCTGACCGATGAACAAATACCATGCAGGGGTAAAATAATTAGCTCAACCTAAAATATTATATGTTGTTGCTCATTTTACATGCGTTTTATATATGTAATGGCTAGATGGAAAGGTACTGTAAATGACCCTCGAGTTAGTTTAGAAACAGTGACAAATTCAATGAATCAATTTGCTATGCTTCCAAAAGATATTATACTATTTAAAATAAATATAGTAATTATAATTCATTTTTAATATCTTTTTGTTAATAGTATGTTCATTATATGTTAGGTAAGTACTGTTTAGTTGATTCAAGCTTCACTAATACGCATAGATTTCTTTCACCATACTGAGATGTAGGATATCATTTGCGAGATTATAGAGGCAGAGGAAGACCTCAAGGTCAATAAAAATTGTTTATCTACAGGCATTCTTCTTTAAGAAATGCTATTAAAAGATGTTTTAGCGTTCTAAAAGCAAGATTTCTTATACTAAAAAACATGCCGATTTATGATATGAAGAAACAAAAATACATCGTTATTGCTTGTTGTGTTATAGATAATTATATTAGTTTGTCCACAAAGCGATGAATTATTTGACAGTTGTACTAAAAATGAAGAACAAATTAAGAGAAGTGAAAATGAAAATGCAAGTTCTCAAGTAGAGAACAATATCACTCCATCACAACTTCAAAGTATGTTTTAAAAGCGAGACAAAGTTGTTAGACAAATGTGGAGTGATTATATTATTTCTAATTGATTAAGTTTTTTTTTGTAAATGATAGTATTAATATGTTTTCAAGAATTATAACATAATGGACATCTTGTATTTATTAGAATGACTACAATTAATGTGTAATTTTTTGATTATATCTACTTTGCATATATTTTAATTATAATTATAATAATTAATTAATTTAAAAATATAATGTATTATATTAAAATTATTAACATAAGACTATAATTACAAAAATAAAAACATGATGACAAAACTATTTTGTTTTCAGTTTTTATATTCCAAATTTCAACCAACATATTTTTGTTTTTCTTAGGAAAAATTAGAAACAAAAAATATAAAATAAAACTAAAAACTCCAACAGAAAATAATTTCTTTTTAAATTATTGTTATACAGTGAATAACTAATTAAAAATATTTAGTTTTCAAAAATTATTAAAATTTTGGAATTTTAAATTTTTAAAAAAATTTCATATACTTTCTTTTAAAAAATAATATCGGAATATGTATGACATAAATAACATGTAAAATAATTATATATTATTAATATAAATATTTAATATAACATTTAAATTTGACTTAGATTTAAATTAAAATTTAAAATAATTATAAAGTTTTTATTTAAATTAAATTAAATTAATTAAAATTAAATATAAAATTAATACGCTAATTTTTATCTTTATTTTAAAAAATAAAAGACAATTGTTTTATTTTTGGGTATACAACGAACTGACGTCAGAAATGAGTAAAAGGCTAAAAGCAGAAAATGAGTAATTGACAACTTTGAACAACGAACCCCAAGCGGCGCGGCGATCTACGTCACGTCTGCGTGGCGCTCCATTACTTTATCGAAGAGTCTGTGGTCCACACGAACACGGCACTACAGCAGTACTCTAAAAGAACTTTTGGGAGGAGACAAGCAACTTCAGTTCGCCGCACCCCGCAGGCATCCGAGATGTGAAGCCGAAAAGCATCAGTCAACTAAAATCTCCCTCTCTCTTTCTTCCTTTCTAGACTTAGACGCTTTTCGTTTTCCTTCGATGGAAAGGAATCAATTTCAACCAACCACTCTTACATAACCCAAAGCCAAAACCCATGCCTTGGGCATCCGGTTCTTCTCTTGACCACTTCACTACAACCTTCTGAACTATTCACTGGAAAGAAAAGAATGTACCTGTTCAGAATGCAGGTTAACGGAGCATATAAAATCTCCCGGGATTTGATTCTTGAATTCCGCTTTTGCTTTCTTTCTACGGTCAAGCGATGGCATCTACACCTTTCCTTGCTTGTTTTAATTAGGGTGAAGCGGACCAGGCTCAATTTTCTAAAGTTAAGCCTAATTAAATATATTTTAAAGTAAAAGATACCAAAAAAAAATAATAATTGAAATACTTTTAATATTTGAAATTCTCAAAAGAATTTATAAGTTTTAAATTATTAAAAAAACTCTTTCTCTTATAATTTAATTTAAAATGACAATGTTATAAATATCATCTACGTACTAATTAATTAAATTAATTCTTAAATTCAAATTGAACTAATTAAATTTGATTTAAATTAATAATTTATTATAATTATATTAAACTCTCATATATGAATTTAATTAATTAATTTTGATTATTTAATTAAATAAAAATAAATTATTTGATTAAAATAAATTATTTTATATGTTAGGGTTAGATTTCGGGTCAGCCTGAACTTAGTTAGCCCGAACCTAAACCTGACTTGAAGCTCAATTTTTTATAAAGCTAAATTCGAGATCCAATCAGCTTAACCTGAGTGTTGACTTTGGCCTGGCCAGGCTCGAGCTCTCAGATGCCATTCCTAATTTATCTTGGTATTATTCTTCAATTTAAAGCAATTATTAAAATATTAGATTAGTTTAATCTCAAAAATTTTGTAATATCGATTTTATTAGTATAGTTTTTATACTATTTAGTTCGATTTATTTTAATTAATTAATTTTTATATATTAAAATTAATTAATTAATTTTTATTTAACAAAAATTTTATTAAATTTTAATATTTTTGATAAATATAAACTGTCTCCCTTCAATTATTAATTAAATCTTTAAATTTTAAATTTTTTCTCTTAGTTATTTAATTTCGGTTTAATTTTATAAACATTACTTTGAAGTTAATAATTTCAATTTCAATTTCAATTTCAACCGTGTCCTCCTGGTTGTTGGGAATTTATTATCTCCAACTAATATAAACGCTAAAAAAACAAAAAGAGAAAAAAATCACCGACACGTGGCAAGCATCAGGGGACTTTCTTAGTCTAGCGGGCCCTATCGCCCGACTTTTAATTCCGACAAGTCAATAATCATCAAATGTTGACTCGCTATTTGTTGAACAAATCCCCAATCGCAAACCACCACGTGTCGTACTAATATACCTTCCCCTGCCCGACTTCTGCCCTAACACTTCGGGCAGGAGTAACAGTGCTCTCTCTCAAACCTGAGAGGGGGAAAAAAACTTGTTTTTTTTAATTTTCTATATTCGTATAAACAAGCGGAAGTCGTGGACTTTGGAGATCGAAGTGGATGAGTTCACTCTCATCTCTCTGTTTCAAAGAGTGTGTGGATGAGTAAAACGCTCTGGCATGGAATGCTAGCACTTGGCTTTTGAATCTGGAAGGAGTCTAGTACGAAGATTATCTGATATTGTGGAGATCTCGGTCGCTAGGGGCACTGTCAGATGTGGAAACTCGCGCGATTCGCGGCGTCCAATTTGCGCCGATCTCGGCGGTTGTTCTCCGTCGGGGTGTCAGGTCCTTGTATTGTTCACAAACGTGGCGCTGATATTCTCCACGATCCCTGGTTCAACAAGGTATGCGAGTTGCTTCTGATTGGAATTAACTGACGATTGCGTGTTTGTTCCTGTGGTGCGTTATGTTTGTTTCCGTTACAGTTACTTGAAGCATGCGTATCCAGTAGAGAGTGATGAATGCGGTTGAGTATGTTGCATAAAGATTTTTTTTTTTGGTCTGTTTGTTTTCTTTTTCAAGAACAGGATACCGGATTTCCTTTGTCGGAGAGAGATCGACTAGGGTTGCGTGGCCTCCTTCCGCCGCGTGTGATATCGTTCGAGCAGCAGTATGCACGTTTTAGTAAGTTTTGCTGATGCTAGTCTCTTGTATTTACAGCCACAGCGATTAGCTGCTTATCAGGTTATTTTTCGTTTGATTAGTTAAAGAATCTTGAATCCCATCTGCAATGATTTCTGAGAACCAGTACGTTAGTAGGAGATTTGTTATGGGAGTACAAGTTACAACTTTGACGACCGTTGTCATTATACACCATTTCATCATTTTATCCTTGTTAAGTTTTACTCATCCGGCTTGTTAAGTTCACACCTAGTGCTATTGAGCATTCCATTTCAATTTGTGTGTGTGGAAGCATGCGATTCAGTCTCTTGCCTCTTTCTTTGCTATTAACTACACTAATGTGCTGTTTTATCTGTATTAACCAGTGGAATCATATCGATCATTGGAGAGAAATACTAAGGGCCAACCTGATCGCAGTGTGTCCTTGGCAAAATGGAGGATGTTGAATCGGCTGCATGATAGGAATGAGACCTTATACTACCGAGTAAGTTTTGTGTCGTGTTCCTTAGTAAAATGAATATATTGAAACCATTTAATTGAATATACCTAGATATAAAGTACTTTTGCTCCTTTTGCTCCTTTTGCTTTGTCTAGGTTCTGATTGATAACATCAAAGATTTTGCCCCCATTATATATACACCGACTGTAGGGTTAGTATGCCAAAATTATTCAGGCTTATTCAGACGCCCGCGGGGAATGTACTTCAGTGCAAAGGATAAGGGAGAGATGATGTCAATGATCTATAATTGGCCAGCTCAGCAGGTATTGTTGATTCTTCAAGTGCTGCAGCATAATGCCCTTCTCTGTCTCTCTTTATCGGAGCTTAAGCACATTTGCTCTAGCATTGCTGTACACGCATTCTAGCGCACAATAAGCTTCATGAATTGCCAATATGGATGCATTTTTGATATTGCAAAGATGGACCAGTTTTAATCGCAGCCTTTGTTTCCTTACTGGAAGTTACTTATCATTATTCTAGGTTCTATGTTAGTCCATAGTTGCTGGTTGAGGACATATTTGTGTGACTTGGAAACCAAATTTGAACACTTGCTGAATAATTTATCCTGCTGTTCTTTATGGTTAATCAGTTAAAGCTGTTACTTTATGTTTCAGGTAGACATGATAGTCCTAACAGATGGCAGTCGTATTCTTGGCCTTGGAGACCTTGGGGTTCAAGGAATAGGCATACCCATCGGCAAACTTGATATGTATGTTGCTGCTGCTGGATTCAACCCACAAAGAGTATGGGCTTTCCTCTCTTGCTCACTTCCTCTGTATCCTATACATGTGTATTTCGATGCCTGTACTTCCAAACTCTAAAGTTCACGCTTACTAAGCTCTCGTAATGATGTATAACACTAGAATTCGTTATGTCCATGAGGATGGTTTCCCGTGATTGCTCATTAATGCCACTTAAAGGTCCAGAAACCTTATTTTGCTGTTGCCTTTAAATAAATGTTGTCGACGTATGGATTTTAACAAGGCTCTTGAAAAACTTTCTTATCATTTCACTGCCTGTATTTTGCAGGTTCTTCCAGTTATGCTAGATGTCGGTACTAACAATCAGAAACTACTTGAAGATCGTCTCTGTGAGTAAATGTGTAAACAGTTGATGTTTTAATTGTTTTTTTAATGGTTTCTGCTATAGAAAAAAGGTGGAATGTGAAAAGTTTTAATCAAATTTCTTTTTCTATGAGACATAATCATGTCATTTCAAATGCATAGATTTAGGAATTCGACAACCTAGAATGGAAGGAGAAGAGTACTTATCTATTGTTGATGAGTTCATGGAAGCTGTTTTTACTCGATGGCCGAAGACCATTGTCCAGGTTTTCTTTTATGCATTATCATATTTCTGTAGTTTCTGTATTCTTGGTTCATGAATGTTAACTGTTGTTAATCTAATCTTAACAGTTTGAAGATTTTCAAATGAAGTGGGCATTTGAAACCCTTGAAAGATATCGTACAAAGTTCTGCATGTTCAACGATGACGTACAGGTGAGTGCTTGCTCTATCATTCTGCTGAATTACATTTAGCTGGAGAATTATGTTATGCATACGGGTAGAAACTATTAGAGCTGCTCCCACCATTAAGATATTTTTGCATACTTTCTTGTAGGGAACTGCAGGTGTTGCACTTGCTGGATTACTGGGAACTGTCAGAGCTCAAGGGCGTCCTTTATCTGACTTTGTGAAACAAAAGATAGTTGTAGCTGGAGCTGGAAGGTATCTCATTGATTTTGAATGATGAGTTCACTTTTTTATTGAACGTGCTGAGTCCTTTGCTTGTTTTCATTGGTTATAGTGCAGGACTTGGTGTCCTTAAAATGGCAGCACAGGCTGTTTCAAGAATGTCAGGGAGCAATGAGACAACTGTAAAGAATCAATTTTTTCTGCTTGATAAAGATGTATGTTTCTATTCATTGTACGGCCATAACTTTTCTCTATTTCATTCCAGTATAGCTGGGAGGTTGTTTATATTTGAATAAATTAGAAATGTAATGTTTTTCAAGATTCTCTATCTTGCATTCTTGAATCCATCAATTAAGACTCTAATTATAGTTGAAAGTTAAAAAATAAGCCGCAAGGTAGACAATATACTGTTGAAATTTATGCATATCATGGCAAAATATCCTGTAAATTATTTGCCCTTGGTTAAAAGTAAGACTTCTCTTTGTGCAGGGCCTCATCACAAAAGAGAGGAAAAATCTTGATCCAGCAGCAGCACCATTTGCAAAAGACTTGGCAGATGCTGAAGGACTTAAGGAGGGATCTAGTCTAATTGAAGTGGTATGACCACTGCTGCCGTGGACAGTTTACTGACGCTGATTATAAATTTCATAGAGAGAACAATCATAAATTATTTCAATATGTTAATTTGTAAGGCTAAGCACACATATGTAAACAACTCTTGTTTCTGATAGTTACAAAATTCAGGTTAAGAAGGTCAAGCCTGATGTGCTTCTTGGTTTATCTGGAGTTGGTGGGGTCTTCAATGAGGAGGTAATCTTATTTTTATTATATAAATCTAATAAGTCGGAACTCAGAAACATAAATTCATTGGATCTAATCTTGAAAATTACTTTTACATTATATATCGCATTTGATTTCTTGATCAGTAGGCTTTGTGTTTCCTCTTTCATGATACCTCACAAGTTTCTGTTGAAAATTGAATCAGGTACTCAAGGCGATGCGAGAATCCGGTTCATCTAAACCTGCTATTTTTGCCATGTCCAACCCCACAAAAAATGGTTCCTTTTTGCAAGATCCTTAAATTTCTACAATTTGTCACGAAGGCTCAATAATTTTCTACTTACGCCTGTTCTGTGGAACAGCTGAGTGCACTGCTGCTGATGCGTTCAAGTATGCTGGAGAAAATATAGTTTTTGCAAGTGGAAGCCCGTTTGAGAATGTTGATCTTGGTATGTTTCACATCCATTTATTGATTTTTCCTATCGTTGGTCTGCTTTAGTATTATTTTGTACTGGTAATGACTTGATGAGGTACATATATAGATCTACCAACCCACACTTATTCATTGTTTTGGTTTATGACTAACAAGTTAGTATGTGTTTTCAGGGAATGGAAAAGTAGGTTATGTCAATCAAGCAAATAATATGTATTTATTTCCTGGGTATGCATTCCCTCCTTGACTTGAAGCCTTAAACTGTGATGTCCAGGTTCTGACATATGTACAAACATTTATGCATGTTTTCAGGATTGGTTTGGGGGCTGTTTTGTCAGGTGCAAGATTCATTACAGATGGAATGTTACAAGCAGCTGCAGAACGGTTTGGACCATGAACCTAAATTCTTAAATCGCTTATTCCATGCATTTACTTTACCAAGGATTTGAACTCTGATAAATAGTGATATCCGACGATATGTACCCCCTGATTTAGGCTAACCTCTAATTTTTTCGTGCTTGTTCTTCGCTAAAGATTCATAAGATCTAGTGTAGTAGTAAAATTGAAAATGAACCCTTTATCTTGTAATTCTGGCACGAAGGTTCTTTAACAACTGATGATAATATCCTTCTTGTACAGCCTCGCTTCTTACATGACAGACGAAGAAATTGAAAACGGCATTTTGTTTCCATCAATTAACAGGTGACTGTTCAAGCTCTTAGTATTAAAAATTTTCACATTTTACTTTCATCTGAGTACGGCGTAGTGTATTTGGTAATCAATAATCTGCATGTTAGTACTGGTTCACTTGGTGGAAGATTTAGATGCTGCTCCTCTTGTGGCATGTTGACATGAACCAACCATTGACTTAAACTTATAGAACCCACAAACAAGATTGAGATTTGTCCTGTTACACGTTTTCCGTAGATTGAAACCGTGCTAATTAATAATGTTTTGCAGTATTCGAGACATTACAGCAGAAGTTGGTGCTGCTGTTGTGCGAGCAGCTGTTGCAGAAGGGTTGGCAGAAGGACACGGTGATGTTGGCCCCAAAGATCTCAAGAACATGCCAAAAGTATGCAAGATTTTGGATATCACATTCGAATGTTTTCCCATAAAAACTGATACTAATTGCTTAAACATAATCGTTGATGCAGGAGGAGACTGTTGGTTATGTGAAGCGTAACATGTGGTTCCCTGAATACAGCCCTCTTGTTCACGAGAAGTAATGCCTTTTTGTCTGATCTGACATTGACATTCTCCATTGCTTTGGAGGCAGTAATGGCTGCCTTTTCCAAGTTCTTCCCTATTTAAATTATAGCTAGCTAATGAACACGGCAAGTATTGAACTCTTAGTCTTGTAGATGTACTTTCACCTAAATCTATATACGATTTTTTTTCTTTTTTGTGTAGGAATTGCTTGCCCTCTCCAAGATTTTTCTCATTCAATTTTTCTTTTTATCAGTATGTTTTTAAAAGTTTAAAATCTACACACACAGTTTATCTTGGTGTAGAAGGTTTTCTTTCAACTGAGAGGGGCAGGTATGTCAATATGCAAGAAAGAAGAAAATTTTGTTCAAAGCCTTGGATCGCATTGTTTGTAGGTTGTCCCGTTCATTATTAGCCATTCAAAGAACCATATGATCTTGTATAACGGCAAATGTTTTAAAAATGGGATTGGAAGTAAATAGGTAAGATTAAGATTTCAAGATTTAATAGGTATTATATTGTTATAAAATTGATTAAAATATAATTAAAATTTAAAAAATTTAAAAATTAAATGAAAAACTGCATCAAGAGTTTTACGTTGTAAAAAGATATCACTTAAGTTTAAAGATAAATTATATTATTTAATGATTAAGTCGATTATACTCTATGAAATGAAGTGTTGGTCCATCAAGTAAGTGCATAGTCATAAGCTAATAGTGACTGAGATGAGAATGCTCTGTTAGATGTACAACCTTCCTAACAAAAATAAGTTTATGAATGTAATGATAAGGGACAAATTAAAGGTGACTAATATTATTGAAAAATTAATAGATATGTGGTTTAAACATGTTAAGAAGAGACACTCAAGCGCTCTAACGAGAAGATACAAGAAGATTATACTTAAAGATTGTAAGAGAAAAAACATGAATTAAAGGTGACTAATATTATTAAATTAAAGGTGACTAATATTATTGAAAAACTAAAGAGGCAAGATTTAGGTAGTTTTAATATATTAAGAGGAGACACCCAGACGCTCCAATAAGAAAATGCAGGAAAATTGTACTTAGAGGTTATAAGAGAAAAAAAGGAGGGGCTAAAAAAATTGAGAGAAGATGATCAAGAATGATATGACATTATTGAAACTTATCGATAATATGACCCGCAATAAAAAACTTTAGCGTATTAGGATACAGAAAAAGTTCTCTCATAAAGAAATTCTTTTCGTTCCCTTAGATCTTTTAACATTTTTTTTCTCATAGTTAGTCTAAACTTTTAAATATTTAGTAATTACTCTTAGGAATTTAGTTTAAACTTTTTCCTACATTATTATTATTATTTACTTTTTATTGTATTATTTAATTATTACTTATTTCATTTCTTATTTATTAAATATTATTTATTTATTTATATTTTACTATTTATTATTATTATTGATTTTACTCTATTTTTTTGTGGATTATTTAAAAACCTCTCTATTAATTAGAATAAAATTGTGTATTACTGGACCTCTTAAAAATTTTAACAGATATTGTAGAACTTGAAAGATTAAAAAAATTTAAGTATTAAAATATTATAAAATTTTAAAATTAAATTTAATGATTGACTTGTTGACAAGGAGAGTTAGGGTGTGTTTGGACAACAATCACCTAAAAAATTAGCTGTTTGATTACTCAAACAACTGATAAATGTGTTTGGTTAATTGGCTGGTTGGGTTGAATAAACCAACCTAACTAGCCAAAATCAATAAGCTGCTCCACACCAGCGTTTGGGTAATCCCAAACCCAAAATGTCAAGTTTGCCCAAACCTCTTCGCTCCTTTCTCTCGTTTTCTCCGCAATCAACAAAAAGATCAGAAAAGGGGAGAAAAATTGAAGGTTGACCTTTCGCGACACTGCTTGGGAGTCAAATCGTCATCTTTCCCCTTGCTTCCCTTATCGCCTCCGCGAGCCTGAGCTCTTTCCCTTTGGTTGTCGCGTGCGACAGCGATCGGAGTCAAGGAAAAAAATTCATAGACTTCTCGACATAATTAAGAAAAAAAACAGAAACAATAACGAAAAGATCAAACAGAGGAGAAACCAAAAGGATATGGGCCATTGCTGTCGGTGATGTCTGAGATGAGGACGTGTGGAGAAAAGAGAACCTTTGATTTGAGGCCTACAACTACAGGAGGGTGTGTGGAAGCGAAACAGTGATCAGAAAAGTTAATGCTTTTGTACCTATGATTATAATTATTATTTTTGTTATACAATTATTAATATTTATTACCTTCTTTTCCAATTTGATTTGTTAAAATATGCCTCCAAACATTATTTTTGTTATACATAAAGTTTATGTTAGTGTAAGATAAACATAAAAACATTAAACATAGTTTTTATCTATCTATAACTATGTTTAGTTCATTGTTTTTATTATATTTTTATTAAAGTTATAAACTTAATTTTTGTAGAATTAAATATCTAAAATTTAAATTCCTATAAGAATATTCAACGAAATACCAAGATATATAATATTCATACCCTTATAAAATTTTTTTTTGTAGGTAAAACGGGCGAAGCCCGAAAAGAAGTCTCTAACTAACGAACATAAGTAACACCAATAACATCATGAAAGAGCCACGAATTCACCGCATCCGGTGGGCTAGCTAAAGGATGAAAACCCGGACTAAAGTCATAAGCATGATGGGATAAAGCATCGGCGACGAAATTTCCCTCCCGATGTATATGTGTAACTAAAATCCTCTCGAAAGACTCCATTCGCTTGCGTATTCGGGCAATCAAAGCGGCAACTAAAGCAGCAACCGCATACTCTCCATTAATCATGTTAACGGCTAACAAATTATCACATTCAATTTGAATATGCCTCAAATTTAAACTTGCAGCATAGTCAAGTCCATGGAGGACAGACCACACTTCCGCATTCAGAATCGGACATCGACCAATGTTAACCACAAAGTCGCCTACCCAATTACTATGGCTGTCGCGCACAACCCCTCCGCCATACGCTGCCATGCCATCAGCCGCTAGCGAAGCGTCGGTATTCAGCTTGAATACTCCTGCTGACGGTGTCGACCAATGCACCAGCCGCTCCTCACGTCTGGTCCCTGGTAGCCCTTGCTCGACACGCACAGCAGCTGCAATTTGCACCGCCTGCTGTGTACCAACGCAGCAAACAGCTTCAACAGTGAGGGCTGCGGGCTGTGAATCATCCCCCAAGACAGCCCTGTTTCGACGCTTCCAAAGTAACCAAATAATAACCCCAAACACCACACTCCAACTCACATCAGTTTTATAGCATTGCATGTTGACAAGGTTGCGAAATAACCAAGCATCCAAGCTCAAGTTCGAGTCAAAAATCCATACTCTTTGCTCATAGATCAGCAGCCTATTCTATACATCTCTAGCAAATCGACAATCGCGAATTATATGCATAGTATTTTCAATGGATTCAAAGCATACCTCACAAGTG
>JANVCQ010000004.1:2293688-2304597 GCA_025531925.1 Erythroxylum plowmanianum
CACAATCAACATATATGTGAATATTCATAACTCATAACTCAAAACATAATCAAAGCATAACACACATATTTCATATAACTTAACATATCAAAATGCAAATGTATAAACAATTGGCTCGAGGGTTCCGTGGAACAAAATAGAGAAACCGAGGTTTATTTTGTAAACGAAACGAGTTCATTTTTTGGATCTCGTGGGCCACAAACGGGCAGCGGGGAGAAGACTTTATATCGATGTGCACGTGACTACGAAACAGTTCCTCTCTCGCCCAAACACAATCAAATTTCATGCTTAATTCAATCATTCACAATCTCATATTCTCATGTTTTTCTTTATACAAAATGCCATGACTCCATGCAATGGCATAACGTGATCATACATCATAATGCAATTTCAACTTCACACATTTCAAGCAAGTCATTTTAACACACCATACACACACAAGACATTTGCCCATTACACAATATCTATAAATAAATTACCCACCTTAAAACTCTTGAAAATCCAAATTCAATTGAGCCCTTCCTCTTACTCTTGGGTAGGTTGTTCTTGATTTCCTTAAAAAGCTTGATTTTTCTCTTTCTTTCCACCATTTTCCTCCTCCTTCTCTAGCTTTTTCGATTTTCTTCTCCTTCTTCCCTCTCTCTCTCACATTTCTTCTCCTCCTTGGTTGTACCCGACATCTCCCACTCTTCTTCAAATTTTTAAGACTCATCCTTAACTCTTTCTTCCAAAATTGCCCCTCACTTACTTAGCCATTCCCATTTTGCCCCTCCTTTGTCTTTTATGGCTCTACTCCTTTAATCCACTTAACACAAGCCTACTAATTTCTAACACTTCATTCCAATTTCAAATTTCTAGTCCTTCCCTCAGTTTCTAATTAATGACCTAATTCTAAAAATAAATAAATAATTAAACAAACAAAAAAAACAAAATAAATAACTAGACAATTAGTAAGAAAAGAAAATCAGGATCCAACAACTCTCCCCCTAAAAGAATTTCATCCTTGAAATTCTTACCTGAGTCATTGAAAAGGTTCGGATACTTCTCCCTCATTGCTTCCACAGGCTCCCATGTAGCCTCTTCTGTTGAATGGTTCCTCCATAAGACTTTAACCAGCTTTACAATCTTGTTTCTCAAAACCATTTCCTTTGAATCTAAAATCTCCACTGGTTGCTCCTCATATGTCAAATCCTCCCTTAACTGAACCTCTGAAGATTGAACTATGTGTAAAGGATCTGATCGGTACTTCCTTAACATTGACACATGGAAAACATTGTGAATCTTAGATAATTTTGACGGCAAGGCTAACTTATAGGCTAAAGGCCCAATTTTCTCAATGATCTCATAAGGGCCTATGTATCTTGGACTAAGCTTGCCCTTCTTACCAAATCTCAAAACTCCTTTCCATGGAGAAGCTCTAAGAAACACTTTGTCTCCAACTTCAAATTCCATCTCTTTTCTATGCGCATCCGTGTAACTCTTCATCCTATCTTGAGCTGCTTTAAGTCTCTGTTTTACCAATTTAATCTTGTCAACTGTAACTTGTACTAACTCAGGTCCTACAAGTCTCCTTTCACCTTCTTTATCCCAGCAAATAGGAGTTCTGCACCTCCTACCATACAAAGTTTCATAAGGTGTCATCTGAATTCTAGAGTGATAGGAATTATTATAAGCAAATTCTATTAAAGGCAAATGATCATCCCATGAGCCTTTGAAATCCATAACACAAGCTCTCAACATTACCTCCAGAGTCCAGATTGTTCTCTCCGATTGTCCATCAGTCTGTGGATGGAAAACTGTACTGAAGTGCAACTTAGTTCCCAAAGCCTCCTGTAAGCTTTCCCAAAACCTAGAGGTGAACCTAGGATCTCTATCCGAGACTATCGAACCTAGAATCCCATAAAGTCTGATTATCTCATCTATGTATTTCTTAACCAAAGCATTCAAAGAATCCATCTGTCTAATTGGTAAAAAATGTGCTGACTTAGTCAGCCTATCAACGATCACCCATATTACATCATGTTTCCTACTAGTCTTCGACAATCCCATCAAGAAATCCATTGTAATCTTCTCCCATTTCCATTCTGGAATCGATAAAGGTTTAAGCTTACCTGAAGGTGCTTGGTGCTCAGCCTTAACTTGCTGGTGCACTAAGCATCATTTAACATATTCTGCAACTTCTTTCTTCATCCCTTTCCACCAGAAATGCTCCTTCAAATCTCTATAAATTCTGGTACTTTCCGGGTGCATTGCATAAGGATCATTATGTGCCTCATTAAGAATCTCATCTTTCAACTCTTGCATATTAGGAATACATAGTCTGTTTCCTACCACCATCAATCCATCTTCCTGTACCTCTATTTTAGAAGGTTTACCACTTTTAATCTGTTCTTTTAGCCTGCTAAAATACTCATCCTGCTCTTGCAATTCCTTAATCTTTTTATTCAATACTGGCCTTACTCTAAAGTTAGCCAATATACAATCAGATTCAGCTTGTCTCAATGTCACTATGAGTTTGGCTAATTCCTTCAACAGAGGAAGATATATTGTCTCCACATGTGTCATAGTCGATTTTCTACTCAGTGCATCCGCTACTACATTAGCTTTCCCTAAGTGGTAGTCTATCATTAAGTCATAATCTTTTAGTAGCTCTAACCATCTTCTCTGTCTTAAGTTCAACTCTTTTTGGCTCATCAAATATTTAAGACTTTTGTGATCTGTAAACACCCTAGTGGTGACTCTATAGAGATAATGCCTCCATATTTTCAACGCAAAGATTATAGCAGCTAACTCCAAATCATGTGTCGGATAATTCATCTCATAAGGTTTCAATTGCCTAGAAGCATAGGCAATCACCTTATCTCCTTGCATCAATACACACCCTAATCCCTTCCTCGAGGCATCACTATACACTATGTATCCATCATTACCCAAAGGAAAAGTCAAAATCGGTGCACTCGTCAATTTGTACTTAAGTTCCTCAAAGCTTTTCTGACATTCATCTGTCCACACAAACTTCTAATTCTTCCTGGTTAATTTGGTAAGTGAAGCTGCTATCATGGAAAAACCCTCCACAAACCTCCTATAATACCCAGCTAAACCCAAGAAACTCCTCACCTCAGCTACATTCTTAGGTGCTTCTCATTTCACAACTGTCTCTATTTTTCTCGGGTCCACATGCACTCCTTTTTCTGAAACTACATGTCCAAAGAACACCACTTCCTTTAACCAAAATTCACATTTATCAAATTTGGCATATAATACTTCCTTCCTCAAAGTCTTCAAAACAAGCCTCAAATGTTCCTCATGCTCCTTGTCACTCTTAGAATAAACCAATATGTCATCAATAAAGACTATGTCAAACTGGTCTAAGAAAGGCTTGAAGACTCTATTCATTAAGTCTATGAAAGCTGCAGGTGCATTCGTTAACCCAAAAGGCATGACCAAGAACTCAAAGTGGCCATATCGTGATCTAAAAGCGGTCTTCCACACATCAAACTCCTTTATCCTCAACTGGTGGTAACTCGATCTCAAATCTATTTTAAAAAAGACTCTTTCCCCTTGCAACTGGTTAAACAAATCATCTATGCATGGGAGCAGATATCTATTCTTGGTAGTAACCTAATTGAGTTTTCGGTAGTCTACACACATCCGCAATGACCCATCTTTTTTCTTCACAAAAAAGACCGGAGCTCCCCAAGGCGAAGAGCTCGGCCTTATATAACCTTTCTCCAATAAATCTTCCAACTGCTTCTTAAGTTCCTTCAATTCCTCCGGAGCCATTCTATAATGCGGAATCGATATTGGCATCGTGCCAGAAAGAAGCTCAATGGGAAATTGAATTTTCCTAGGTGGTGGTAGTCCTGGTAATTCCTCGGGAAAGACATCCAGGAATTCCATGACCACAGGTATTTCTTCTACCTTCCTTCTATTTGCCTTTGTGCCCACCATATAGGCCAAATATGTTTTACTTCCTTTCCTTATCAGTTTTTCTACTGTTAAGGCCGAAACCATTCTAGTCAGACTCACTTTTCTATCTCCCATAAACACCACCTTTCTACCATTGCAAATTTCGAATTCCACAATCTTCTATTTGTAATCTAAGTTAGCATTATATTTCTACAAGGTGTCCATTCCCAAGATCACATCTAATCCTTCCATCCTTAATGGCATTAGATCCATCACTAACTTTTCCCCTCCAATAAGTATCTCATAGTCTCTATATACTTGACTAATAATAATACATTGGACGATTGGAGTACTCACCATCAAAGGAGTATCCAATGGGTTCAATTCTCTACCATTTACAATTCTACTCAATGACACAAACGAATGAGTAGAACCCGGATCAATCAAGATAATAACATCATCATCAAATAACTTAATCATACTGGTTATGACTTATGGGGCTGTCTCCACATCCTCCCTTATCATAGCAAACACTCTAGTTGGTGTTTGTCCCCTCGGTCTCCCTAGAGGGTCCGCTTTCCTTGCTGTGCTAGAACTTCTACTGCCCACTTCCGTTACTGTCCTGTGTCCCACTGTCTTAGTCCTCTTTGGAGTTTGCATCTGACTTCTCTCATGTCTTGGATGCTGAGGGCACTCTCTAGCCATATGTCCTTTCTCCCCGCAATTAAAGTATTCTCTAGTCAGTCGGTAACATTCTCCTCTATGAAATCTTTTGCAGTGTTCACATTTAGGAATGGGTGGCTTATCCCCGTCTCCCCTCCTACTACCTCCAGCCATTGAAGCTTGATGTGAGACAGTTTTCATCTGTCTAAGCCTGCTTGCTCCACTACTCTTCTTCTCAAACTATGTAGGGAAAGTCCTGGCACTCTTATCTGACATAGGAGCACCGCCTCCCCTCTTAAACTGTTCTCTGCCTTTCCTCTTTTTACTGACAACACTTTTTATGTTTTCAATATTTTCAACCCTCAGTGCTGCTTCAACCAGTTGTTAAAAGTCACCGAAGTTTTGCACTAGCACTTTTTCCCTAATGACTAGGTGTAGTCCTGATTCAAAGCGACGACATTTAGTCGCTTCACTTAGCATCATCTCTGCTGCATACCAGGATAGCTGTGTAAACCGGTGCTCATATTCACTCACCGTCATCTCCCTCTGGGAGAGACTCAAAAATTCTCTCTGCTTCTGTTGAATGTACACTTCAGACAAGTACTTCTTCTTATACACTGCTAGGAAATCTTTCCATGCAAGCACTGACGGTCTCATCTGACTCTCCGGCACACTCTTCCACCAATGCAAAGCATCTCCCGAAAGCAAGCTAGCAACATACACAACCTTCTCATCATTCTCACAATCCATTTGCTCCAATATCCTTTCCGTCTTTCGCAGTCAAATCTCAGCCTCTTCAGGATCAGTGGTTCCATAGAAGTCCATTGCTCTATACTTTCTCAGCTTATCGAACTGCTTCCCCTTCTTAACTGGGGCCGGAGCAGAAGTCTGTGGCATCTGTCCCATACCTTAGACAAAGGCCTGAGTAAATGCCTGAAATAATCTCGGGTCTAAAGGAGGCACTTGTTTTGGCTAAACAGACGACTCCTATGTTTGTGATCGAGAGGGCTCACTACTCGGCCCTACTGAAACCTGAATATTTCCTGGGGCTACTGACTCATCAGTACTCTCCTTTCTTGGCAAAGAGTCAGGTGCAATCGATCCTTGCAACATTCCTCGTGTCCTTCTACGAGGTGACATTCTACTCCTTCAATAGAAACACTAGCGATTAGCTCACATTTTATCTTAATCCTATTTCCTACACGTATGCATGATATGTATGTCATTTAATACAAACAATCAATTTTACAATGCAAACAAATAAATCACATAGCACACAATTCATCCTACTATGCATTATAAGTATAGCAAAAACCTAAGCTCTGATACCACAAGATGTTGTGCCCCATTTTTGAAGCTCAACAATCCAACCGGAGTCGTAAAGTGTGAGCGGGTTTCCTTGAAGGGTTATTTCAGTGACCCTCATCAACCGACGACTCACAGGGGTGGCATGCCCACACCAGCCCAACACCACTTCTCAATCTAACTTCTTTAAGGAAATTGTAGCTCTATGTCTCTAATTCACTTAGAAACAGGAACCACCTCATTCAGAGCTTTATCACTCAAGATATGCCTAAGAACTTAAGTATGTTCATAACCTGGTTATGCCCTTCCAACCGATCCCTCATTTTATTTCCATCACTCTTTTTCAATTGAATACCAAAAGATTCCAATTTTCGTGTAGTGGTAGGAAAATTCAATAGGAGCTATTGCTTCAAGAACCACCTCGTTTGGAGGTTGGATGATGAAGTTATGGCCAAAAGAATCCAACATGTTTATGTCCTTAAACAATTTGTACCTCTCTTGGCACAATTGCCATAACTTTTTCTACAGATGTCATATTGAGTTTGTTCTTTGACCATTTGAAAGCAAACTTCTAGATCTACAACTTTTATGCAGACCACAAAATGGAATTCTACCTCTAAAGGGATCAGAAATAGGATAGAAGATGACGATACAAACTAAGATGATGAACAGTAACTTTATCTTAGAATGTACAGTAACTTCGTCTTAGTTTGTACAGTAACTTCGTCTTACTTTGTTTCGTCTTACTTTGCTTCATCTTAATTTGTACAGTAACTTCGTCTTAGTTTGTACAGTAACTTCGTCTTACTTTGCTTCATCTTACTTTGTACAGTAACTAAGACGATAACATCGTCTTAAAATGTACAGTAACTTCGTCTTAGAATGTACAGTAACTTCGTCTTAGTTTGTACAATAACTAAGACAAAACAACACTACAACTTGTAACACTCATATCTCTCAACTCCGATATCCAAAATTTACAAACTTTATATCGTTGGAAAGCTAGAAAAACCATCACTTCCAAAAGACAATTTTGCCTAAATCAACTCATATCAAGCCAGAAATATCCTTGAAGTCAATACACAAATTTCCATAGTTGTCACATACACATATCCTATGCAATATCACAATTTGTAAAGACCATAACTTCCCACTACGGTATCCAAAACTTACAAAATTCATATCGTTGGAAAGCTGGAAAGATCATCTACAACTTCCAAGAAGACTATTTTTACCTGTTCTACCTAGATCGTTCCATATTTTCCTCCAAAGTCAGTACAAAATTCTTTCCCTATGGAAAACTTAAAGTATGAAAGGTACACTACAAGATAATAAGCACATCAACAACATAACTTCTTCAATTCTTAATTCATTTCCAAATCAAAATGAAATTCATACAAACTTTCCATACATAGCTTTAATTAAATATCGACATTTCATCAAAATCTTAACACAAGTATAAAAGTACATTGGATGCTTAATGTTCAATATGCTTATAAAGCTATTTGAAAGTCTAGCCACTAATTTAGTACAAAAGCTAACTATCTTGGAATTTATCCAATAGCCTTGCAAGGATTACTGATCTTCTCGATCTGCACTTGAGGAGTGGCAAAAATATTGGGTTGAGCTACACAACTCAGTGGCTAAGATATTTATAGCTATTGGTAACAAGCCACACAATCAACATATATGTGAATATTCATAACTCATAACTCAAAACATAATCAAAGCATAACACACATATTTCATATAGCTTAACATATCAAAATGCAAATGCACAAACAATTGGCTTGAGGGTTCCATGGAACAAAACAGAGAAACTGAGGTTTACTCCGTAAACGAAACGAGTCCACTTTTCGGATCTCGTGGGCTACAAGCGGGCAACCGGGAGAAGGTTTTATGTCGATGTGCTTCCTCTCTCGCCCAAACACAATCGAATTTCATGCTTAATTCAATCATTCACAATCTCATATTCTCATGCTTTTCTTTATACAAAATGCCATGACTCAATGCAATGGCATAACATGATCATACATCATAATGCAATTTCAACTTCACACATTTCAAGCAAGTCATTTTAACACACCATACACACACAAGACATTTTCCCATTACACAATAACTATAAATAAATTACCCATCTTAAAACTCTTGAAAATCCAAATTCAATTGAGCCCTTCCTTTTGTTCTTGGGTAGGTTGTTCTTGATTTCCTTAAAAAGCTTGATTTTTCTCTTCTTTCCATGATTTTCCTCCTCCTTCTCTAACTTTTTTGATTTTCTTCTTCTTCTTCTTCTCTCTCTCTCTCACATTTCTTCTCCTCCTTGGTTGTACCCGACATCTCCCACTTTTCTTCACATTTTTAAGACTCATCCTTCGCTCTTTCTTTCAAAATTGCCCCTTACTTACTTAGCCTTTCCCATTTTGCCCCTCCTTTGTCTTTTATGGCTCTACTCCTTTAATCCACTTAACATAGGCCTACTAATTTCTAAAACTTCATTCCAATTTCAAATTTCTAGTCCTTCCCTCAATTTCTAATTAATGACTCAATTCTAAAAATAAATAAATAATTAAACAAACAAACAAAACAAAATAAATAACTAGACAATTAGTAAGAAAAGAGAATGAGGATCCAACAACAATAATTATGGAAGACTTAATTTGATACAAAATAAAAGAAATACTAATGCAGATGCCAACTGATCCCGACCTCTATCTCTTCCTTACATGTCGTAGGTATACTATCGTTTATCTAGCAGGGTACTCTTCAAGCCTAAAAAATAATTACAAATTTTGGTTGAGTTTTGCAAACTCAATGAGTGACCATCATCGATGACTCACCCAGTTACATAGCACATAATTCACATGATTTCATAATTTCACATTCAATATAATTTAATCACTTATATAATGCATATGCAATGCATATGAGACCCACTTTTCATTTGTTACTTTGTTGTGACCGAGTGCCTAAATTGTCCCATATAGGGCTCATTGATAACTATCCCTTATTCGCTTGGGGGATACAGGGCTCATTAAACATTGAACCAAAGGCTCCGAATCACTTTTGAGATCGAGGCTCATTTTCACTCGTTAAGCTTTAAGCTCTGATCGGTGGCTGCTCTGATCACAACAGCCATTATGTTTCATGCATTCATGAAATGGAATGCATCAATCACATTTGCATGCTCCCATTCAATCACATTCCCATATCATCGGACCTTAGTCCGGCATTCAACATATTTTCACTTACATGAAAATGCACCTTCAGAACACATTTAACAATCAAATTATGTACACTTAGTTCATCTCATTCACATACAAGCAGCACTTCAATATCTCAACCAAACATCACAATCATCGGACCTCCTGTCGGAAAACCAATACAATCAATCACATTCATATAGACATTCAGTAATCAATCAATACAAAACTCAAAACAGAACAAACAATGAGATGAGACCATTTAGGTCTACTCATAGTACGCTCCAGTTTAGCATTTGCTTCCAATTTTGGAAATGCCTGAATGTGGACGTTCTAACCTGCATAATTCATTTATGTAGTACACATTTCACACACGTTATAACTTTGCATAATTATAAGAACTCATTTATGCACAAATAGGTATATAGACTATATACAATGCATGTTTATGACAATCCCGGGTATCTTTCCCTCAATCTCATCACAAAATCATTCTCATATCAACCCATCTAAGTATACTTTATACTTAGGTTTATGCCTCACTAAAACCATTGAAATCATAATTCATTTCTCATTGAATCACTTTAGATTTTTCCAAGACACCCTATTCGAGTATACTGTGCACGTTCAATTAGAAGGTGTAATTGAAGTAATTTGATCATACTCTCTTCTAGAAAAGTGTTACTCTATGTCTTATATTTCTATTGACACCAAAATCACTTAATTTGGCTCAGTACTTTGGAAGATATGCCTCAAACATTTTTAGGTTGTTATATTCCAAAAATAGTGTACTATGCACAAATTCCATTTAGAATTTGAATATCTTAGAGACTGAATCACAGTTATACTTCTTGAGAAAATTTGTAGGCCTATATCTCTAGTTTACTCCAAATTAGCAATCATCTCATTTGGAATCCTAAAGGTCTAGATATATTCAAAATACTGAAGTATGTTCAGTGGAATAATACCAGTTCATATTACTGAAGAGTACACTCACTGTACCTGTCCCACTTTTTTCACTCAATATTTCTTAATTCATTTCATAGGGCTATGATTTTTTGTGGAGAGGTATATCAATGTATTATGAGTCCAATGGTTCAAGAATCAAGTCATTTGGGTGTCTAGAGAAGAAGTTATGGCCAAAAGAATCAAATAGGGTTATGTCCTCAATCATGTTGAACCTGTCCAGGGACAAATGAAATAACTTTCTTTACATATGTCGGATTATGGTGTTCTTTAGATGGTTTGAAAGAGGACTTCATGATCTACAACTTTCATGAAGACTCCAAGATAGATTCTATCATCTGAATGGTCAAAAATGGACCAGAAAATAGGCCAGATGATACTAGATGAAAAAGTAGAAGATACATCTTTACAGACAATACACTTCAGCGCAGACATACATGCCACCACAGACGATACACGTCAGCACAGGTGATAAATGTTAGCACAGACGATACACGTCAGCTCAGATGATACATGTCACCACAGACGATACACGTCAGCATAGATGATACATTTTACAGACGAAACATTCTATGCTCCTGAATATTTTCCCTTATAAAGACCATAACTTTCAACTCAGATGTCCAAAAATTTCATATAATATATCATTGGAATTTCATATAATACAACTTTCCAAAAGACAAATTTGTCTAATTTAGCCTAGATTAAACCATATTTTGCCCTGAAACCAGAACACGAACTTTTACTCCTAAGGAAGACTTGAAATTTTGCACTGTGCAAAATTTGAAAATCCTGAGTATAACCATTCAATTACTAATTTGACTTCATTCAACTCTCAAACCTCAACTCAATAGGGTTTTCAA
>JANVCQ010000004.1:2383528-2395079 GCA_025531925.1 Erythroxylum plowmanianum
TTTTCTCTTCTTGAACAATCACAAATTCCTTCTTGAAAGCCAAGAAATGATGAAACCCTAGCTTTTCTTCTTTTTCTTTCCTCTTTCTCTCATTTTCGTGCTTCTCTCTTCTCCCCCTTTCTAATTCAAATTTTTGACTCTTTCACAAGGAAGCCCACTCTTTTCTTCTCCCTTTTATACCACTAATGATTGAACAATGTCCATTTTACCCTTACTGAATGATAAAAGTCCACCTTACCCTTCCTTTAATGCCTTATGGTTTTTAAACTTAAGTGACTTGCCAAATTTGGCCTTACACTCTCCCACTACTTTGATAGTTCAATGCCCTTAACCTATACCATATTATGTTACCCACATTAACAAGCTAATCTATTCCAACATAAATAATCTAGCAAGACCCCAAAATTTGTCTCATCATGCTAAAAATTTTTAGGGGCCAACATATTCTGTGACAACAAGGCAGCCATTGCTATGACAAAAAATGCAGCTTTTCATAAAAAAATGAAGCACATTGATATTCGACACCAGTTCATTCATGATTTAGTTGCAAAGGGAGAAATCACTTTGAAATGCTGCAATACAGATCTGCAAGTTGTAGATTTTCTAAGCAAGTCTGTTTATGTTGGTAAGATTGAAGATTTCATAATGCAAATGGATGTGTGCAGCTCTGAAACAAGGAGGAGTATTAAGTAATGCTTCAAAGCACTTGGAAACTGTTTCCTTTACTTTATGAATAATTATTTCATTTTTAAGATATTGTTGGTTTGTTGAATAAGTCAAATTGTGGGCCATATTCCTATATATTCTCTATTGCAATATTTTAGCTTCTTTTTTTTTCCAGTTTATAATGTATGCCTATTTATATATAGGACTTTTTCGCATTATATAAATAAGAAAGCGTGCAAAAATTTTTGTCTTATTATCACTTTTGTTTCATTATTCATTATTTAATTCATCCTCTTCAAGAATTTGCTACTAGCATTGTCTCCTTCACTGTCATCATCGTCCGATGAATCACTCTCACTTCCATCTCCTGATGAAACTTCTTTTGATGGTGGCAGTGACATTGACAATCCTTGCTTATCATATGGAGCCATCCTAAGTTTCAATTTTGATGACATTGTGTGTGATTATAGCATAAGTTGTTATTAGCACCAACCTTGAAAACAATGACTTCATAAAACTCAGACCGAAAGGTAGAGCACCATGAAATGCAGTGTTCTCAAGCACTATAGAGGAACTAAGAATAGTTCCCTTAAGATCTTTACTGTAAAAATCCATTGGGGTAAGATTGAAATGTAGATGTCTGGGTATGTAATCCACTACAGGAATGTTTATCGAAGGAAATTACCGACGAAAAATGTTAACTTTTCGTCGGTAATTTGATTTTGCGACAGTTTCCACTAACAGAAAATTCATCACAAAATGCAGGGTCGGTAAATTTGTCGATGGAATTTTCGTTTCGTCTAAAAATTTACCGACGGAACGTTACATCTATCAATAAATTTACCGATGGAGAGAAACATTTCCATCAGTATTTATACCATCGGTTTATGATAAATTGTTGGTGAATGTACAGTAAAAATGTGAACATATGCCGACAGTTTGTCAATAACCGTCGATAAATATCACTCAATCTATGGACGAAAACCAAACTTCCATTTGTAAAATCCCTAAACATTTATCGACAGTTTACCGCAAATCGTTGGTAAATATGTGTTCACTTATCGAAGGAGACTTAAATTCCGTCCGTAACGACAATACACATTCTACCTCAATTCCCTCCGTAAGTATTTTCTTTTTTAAAGTCTCAACATTAAATTTGATTTGGATAATTTCAATAGTTGTAAATTATCTGTGCATAATTTTTTGATTTGTTTATATATTTAATTTGTTTAAATAGAAAATTAATTGATCATATAAAGGAAAACATTTCTTCATTGATAATAAAAAATTAAATTGTACATAAATTCAAACCAAATGGCAATCCTATTGTCCTGGTGAGCGCAGATGGTCTAAGTCTGTAGGCCTCCCCTTTAACTACTCCGCGTCATTTTGGGGCTTAGTCATGTACTCCATTGTCTATTGCAACTGACTTGTCAAGGTTTGCACTATGCTCTCAAGCTGATGGATACGTTCCACTATCGACCGTGTACTCGCTGTTATACTGGACGTAGAGGAGTGCGAATAACATGTGTTCCCAAATAAGCCTAGCCCTAATATCCTTCCATGACTGTCCCTACCACCCACTGTATCAAAAGATGCCTGGCTCTCATCAACAGCTTGTTCTCCCTGAGATTGTCGCTGTATTGTTTCTTGTATTTGGTCCTATTAAGAGGCAATGTATATATTATAATTAGTAAGTCATAGTTATTAAGAATGAATATTAAAGCATGAATTTCACATACATTTAGTTCTCTACATTAGTTGTTGACGAATGTCACACCGTCATGCTTCTTAGTGTGAGTATGCAAAAACAACTGATGGGGTGGAGGCCTTATTCTCATAGGCTTTTCCTACATAACAATAAATTTTTTTAAGTTAAACTAGAATTTATAAAATTTTCGATAGAGTCTCCTCTATTTTTATGATATTGCCCTTGTTGAACAAAGAAAATAACTCACCACAGCCATATATGACACCAGACATTTATACCATGATCATTATCCATCATCAAAACATTCACACATCAATTTAAATTGAAAAACAACAAAGTGAAAAATTAGAATATAAGTGTAATAGTTAGATATTTACAAGTCTGTCTACATGCTCGTAGTGGGTAATTGATCCTCTCATATGAACGGGAAGACTATCTCCCACTAGACCTCTACGTCTGTTGGTCGAGTTATGTCCTGAAAATGACAATTAAGATAAACTAAAATAATATGGTTGATTTCTTCTTCAATATAACCAATATTTGAAGGGGTTTGTTTTATGAAGGGATTAGTTTTTTCTTAAGTCTAGTGACTTCGAGGAATTCAAATAGGTGGCCTAGGAACAATATTGTGGGTTTAATAGTCGATTTAAGTATAACCAAAAAATTTTAACCATTTTGATTGATAACAATATTCTATATATGGAACAAATAATTGATTTTTAGGCGTTAGTTAAAATGAAGGTTAGTAAACATGGTAGTCAAGTTAAATTGAAGGTTAGTAAACATGGTAGTCAAATTGGTTGGAATATTGTGTCCTCTTTCAATTGAAAACCTTTACTATTGAGATGAGTTACAAGTCTTTACGACTCTTTACTATTGCAAATTCAAGTTAAAGATTGATGTTATTATACTTAAATTCTTCTACATTTCTGCACTCCATGCTCGATCTCCATTATGATGTCACACCTATTGAATTATACCTAATACTTGTACTTGGTCTTTACAATGCTTTAGTTAGGTCCTGTGCACTAGGATATTTGTCACTACCAATAAAGTTACCATAATTAATTAAATTAATTTCAAAATGGTTAAGGTTCATTCAAAATTTCTACATGGAAATCATACTGTACATGTTTATCAACATATTCATCAGGTTCATCCAACATATTCATCATATTATCCATCAACATGTTGATCACACATGTTCATTAATATTTTTTCAACATATTCATAAACCTTTCCTTTCACTTCGTTAGTAACAAATTCATCAATATAATATATATTATTCCTAAGGTGTTCCTCTCCTTCAATTATAGGTGATATGTTAGGAGTAGGGACTGTAGTGTCTAAATTGAGGGTTACATACACGTCAATATTCCCATGAAATTTTATAAGGTTTACTAGCTTAATACAACTTTGGTTTGATTTAATAAGTATTAATGATTTAAAGATACTTGTATCCTTGTTAATATATTTGAATTTTAAAATAGCCTTATACCTCTATACTAACCTATTATAAACTTGTTTATAGTTATTAGAAAATATTAAAAGTAACATAATTCCATATATGAATTCTCATTACCAAAGCATATCCCGATGTAACTTATAATATATAATAATTAACAAAACCAGATTTCAAGTCAATACATAATTTAGAGTTTACCATGCATTATCAATTCAAGTATAGACTTCTTCGAAAAATGTTTAATTTAGAGTGTTCTTTTTTGAAATATATGGTTAAGCATTTTGTTCAATAAACTCAATCATTCTTTATCAACTAACACAAAGAAACAAAAAAAATTAATTTTACAATGAATGTAGACAATCCAAACTCATTGAGATGGTAAAGGAAAACATTATTTTTCAAAAAAACCTGTTGTGAAGATAGAGAGAGAGAAGAGGAAAATACCTAGACGTTAACCGCCGAAGAAAACGAATGTGGGAAGGGGGGAGGGAACAACTGGGAGCTTTTAACTTAACCAAAATGACGTCGTTTGGTTTAAAGAACAGAACATTCTGTCACCAAGAAAACGACTCCGTTTTCTTGCTAGCAGAACGTTTTGTTCCAACAACAAAATGACGTCGTTTGATTTTAAACTAAACGAAGTCGTTTTAGTTTAAATAACAAAATGTTCCTTCAGGATAAAAACGATGTCGTTTTGTTTAAAACCAAAAGATGTTGTTTTGTTGCTGGCAGAACATTTTGTTCTAGCAACAAAACAACGTCATTTGGTTTAACAAAAAGTTCTTTCACGATGAAAATGACGTTGTTACATTGTTTGGTTTAAAACCAAACAACGTCATTTTATTCCTGGAGGCTTTAACTTATTTAGTTAACTAAAATGACGTCGTATGGCTTTAACCAAACAATGTCATTTTCATCCTGAAGCAAAACATTTTGTCCCATAACAAAATGACTTCATTTTAATTATAACAAAACGATGTCATTTTGTTGCTGAAGGCTTCATAAGTGTTACAAAACGACATCGTGTGGTTACTTTTCAAAACATTGACATTTACGTTAAAAGTTCGAGCTCCATGATGGAAGACGATGGACAAATGCCAACTACATTACTGACATAAAGGTTTGTCGGTAAATTTCCCTTTATTTTTCACCCCTTCTTAATTTTGTAGGCAACTTCACCAACGGAAGTATTATTTTCGTCAGTAATTGGTAACATTTTCTTTTTCATCAGTAAGTTTCCGTCAGTATTTCATATTTTTCTTATAGTGATCAGTGACTTGGCGTTAGAAAAGGTGACAGACTTCAATTTATGCATAATATATAGTGACAGTAAAATCAGTGAGGTTGACAAAATGAGAGAGCCAAATGTTGAATTATGTTGTTTCATGTAGCCTGCTATACAGAAACTTATGGAAGAGTTAGGTAGATCAGTAAAGCTGAAGAGGAAAGGGAGAATGAAGAAGAAGGTTCCCAAGTTCCTAAAGAAGCTAGAGATGATAATCTTGGGAATAATTCAGAAGTGTATGGATCCAAGGAATAGAGTTCGAATGATTGAAGACCAGTGCAGGAAAAGTGGAAGGGCTGAAGTAAGTTGCAATGGAAAGCTGGAAGATGAAGAACCAAAATATAAGAAGCAAATGTAGAGTTGTTTTTTAATCAATTAAAAAAAACTTGAAGCAGAGTTTGATAGTTCTCAATGGTATTATGAAGAAGTCTTGCAAAGAAAATGAAGCAAAAGAATTCATAGTCAAAATATCAATTGCCATTAAAGGAGATTAAGCTAGCTCAAATCTGCACTTCATTCAACTTTTGGTCCCAGTAGCATTAGAGGTTTTTTCTTTTTCTTCCCGCAACCTTTAATATTACTAGTTGATACATTGTCAGAGTTTGTTAATTTTCCAGAAAACAATATTGTCTTATTCTTGTTGAACCAATGAGAGCAAGATACAGGTAAAAATCTTACTCCTCAAGTATCTTTTGTTTTCATTTTCAGCCATTGATGAAAGGTGGCACAAAAAATGTGTAAGAGCTAATATGAAAAAGCTCCAATTCACTTCAGTAATATATGAGATGTAGAAATATATGAAAACATCATTCTTCATCAATCTGTGAAAAAACTTTGCTGTTAATTTCTGTTGTTTATCTTGAGTTGATTTTGAAGTTATACTGAGATAGAAGAAAGAAATAGACTTTGGTTCTGAAAAAAATCCATTTATGGAGTGTTAGAAGAAATCTCATAGTTGCACTCCAAAACCAAAACCATTTACCAAACACTTGAGAGAATCATACATTGATCATTGAGAGACAATTTTTACATATTACAGGAATTACAATCAAAGGATTAAAAGTGAATGTTGATCTTTTGTAATATTTCATTTTCTTGGAGTAGAAGCATTTAGTTCAGTAGCTGTTGCAGGAGAGTTTCGACCAGAGTCACCTTCGAGCTTGTGGTTTGAGTGGAGAAGGAAGTTTTGTCCAACCTTGTAAGAGTGGTATCAAAGCTACACGATTCACACAACCTGGACTGAATCAAAGCCATGGCAGGTACGAATTTCCTTGTGATGAACTTGCAAAGTGTATAGGCAAATATATCAGTCTTAACTAGCGAAAATTATAGAGCTTGGGCTCTTAGAGTAGAGGGTTGTCTTAGAATTTGTGAATGCTGGGATGTAGTAAATGAAGGAGGAACTGATGTTGAGGGAACAACAGAGTTGATAGATTAACAATTGACAAGAATTTGGCAGGATAGAGACAAGGACTTTAAAGGTCTTATCTTTTTTAGGTTAGTGGTTAGTGAGACAATTTTGCTAAGACATGCTAGTTGCAAAAGTGCTAAAGAACTGTGGGACACACTGAAGTTGGAGTATGTAGGCTCAACTCAGTCACTGAGGTTGAAGAAACAGGTTGTGATGAGAAACTTTGAAAACTTCTATATGAGGGATGAAGAGAATGTGGGTGCAGTAAAATCTAGATTCATGGGTTTAGTGCAACAGCTGAAGGAGTTTGGAGAAAATACTAATACTGAAAGATGGTTGACAAGTTTCTGAGCAGATTACCCTTGAGATTTGAAGCTAGTATAGCACCTGTAGAGTAGCAATTCAGTAATGATCTAGATTCTGTGACATTGGAGCAAGTTTTTAATGTGCTGGAAATGCATGAGGATAGGCATGGGATTAGAAGAGAACGACAAAAGTATGCTTTGAAGGCAAAATGATTCAAAGTACTAGAAAACCCACTAATCCATACCTAAACACAAAATCTGAACCAAAACCTCCTTGAACCAAATGTAGTGCAACCACAAATGCTTCAACATTCACAAAACCAGCCACAAAATACCCAAAATCCTTACCAGATGACCTCATTTCCTCAAAACCAGCCCTACCAAAACCAAATGCAATACCAGATGCCTTAAGTGTATCCTCAAACACAATTCCCTCAACAATTGCCTTATCTGAACCATCCATAAAATTTCCAAACTACCAACCAATATTCTGGAAACAACTCTAATTGAATGTAAAGTGGACCTAGAACTTCAAGATGGGGGATGTTCCCAAATTGCAAATTATGTGGGAAGAACAATCATGCTGTTGAAAAATGTTATTGAAATGAGAAAGTGGACTATATAGATTGTAGAAAAAGGGAACATTCGAAGAGAGTATGTTATGAGAAGTGGATGAAAGAGCAACAAAATCCTCAAAGCCCCATTTTTGGAAAACCATTAACAATACATCCTTTACAAAGACAAAACACTTCGTCAAACCAAATGACAATTCAAACACACTACCAAAATATTCTTGGATCATAAGTTTACTAAGCACATTATGTTGCAAATTCTAAAAACGCATCATATCCATAACATTTCACTTCTCAGCCTTTGCTATCTCAAACTACTTACCTCAACCTCAAACAACATAGTCATATGTATCTCAACCAACCGTCACACATCAAATACCTTACCAACCTATACGCACACAAACATCAAGCCAACAACCACAAATTATGTATCTTGTTAACAATCCCTCATCCCAACCACAATCAAAAACTTGTCACAAAACCATAAAAAATGATTCTGGTGTTGAAACTTGTATAGCTGAAGCAAAGGATGAGAAAGGGAGTGAATGGTTAGTGGACAGTGGGTGTTCCAATCACATGACAAAAAGAAGAGAAGCATTTGTGAAGAAAGATACCAGTATAAATATAGTGGTAAAGATTGGAAACGCTGAAATCATACCTATATCCTAGAATGGTGTTGTGGAATTAGCTACAAAAGTTGGAAATACAAAGCTTGAGGAAGTGTATTACATCCTTGAACTTGATCAGTATTCTAATCAGTGTTGGTCAGCTATTGGAAAAGAAGTACAAAGTCCACTTTGAAGATGAAATGTGCAAGATTTTCAATGAACAAAGTGAGCTGGTGCATAAAATTCTGATGATCAACAGAGTTCTCAAGATTAGAATGACAGAAGTTGATGGAGCATTTGCTGCTATTCTAATGACAGAATTAACTCAATTATGGCATAGAAGGTATGGACATGCAATCTTGGATTATGTTATTGATATGTAGAGGAAAGAGTTAGTCCATGGAATACCATAGTTGAGCAGCAAGTTAAAATCAGTGTGTGAAGCATATACAAAGGGAAAAGGCCATGATTTAGCTTTTCCAGCAAGTGATTGGAGAGCCACTGAGAAGTTACAGCTGGTGTATACAAATGTTTATGGACCTATGAATGCACCATCAGCTGGAGGAAATAGATATTATATGGAATTTATTGATGATATGTCTAGATATGCTTGTATTTATTTCATGAAGAGCAAAGACCAAGTGTTTGGTTTCTTTAAAGTGTGGAGAGCAAAAGCTGAAAGTCAATGTGGAAAGAAAGTAAGATGTTTGAGAAGTGACAAAGGAGGTGGATACATTTTGAATAAGATGAAGAACTAGTTTGAAAGGGAAGGCATTTTCCACCAATTTTCAGTTTCTTACTCACCTCAGCAAATGGAGTTTCAAAGAGGAAGAATAGGACTATAGTGGAGATGGTAAAGTCGATGATGTTTGAAATGAAAGTGCCTATAAGATTTTGACCAGAAGCTTGTTTTACTGCTGTTTATTTACAGAACAGAATGAAGACTAGATCATTGAAGGAGAAACTCCTTTTAAAGTTTGGTTTGGAGTTAAACCGAAGGTGAATCATCTCAGAGTGTTTGGATGCATAGCTTACATGCATGTTCCATATGCTAAAAGAACAAAGTTAGATGAGAAAGCAGTCAAGGGAGTTATGATAGGATATAGTGCAGAATCTAAGGGATACAGAATTTACAATCCATAAACTCAAAAGATCTTTATGTCTAGAGATGTAAAGTTTGATGAAAGTGAAGGATGGAAGTGGGGAGAGCTTACAGTCAGGAAATCAAGAGGAGTTGGTATTGAAATACCATTGAATGAACCAGTTGTTGATGAGGTTATGAGAGAAGGATCATATGAGGAAGTGATAGCAGCAAGTAATTCAAACAATTCTAGAGATGAAGGGAATCAGGAGGAGTTATTAACTAGCTCAAAAAGTGATGAATTAAGCTCAGAAATTTAGGAGGAGACTTCCAACTCTGACAGTGCTTATAAGGAGAGGGATCTGGCCTCAATTTATAATGAAACTAACCCTTTGTTTGATTTTAGGTATATGATGATGAAGATGAAGAGGAAGCAGATGAGGCACTCTTGGTTTCTGAATAAGCCATGTCTATAGGAGTTGAACCTAAAACATACAATCAGGCAATTAAACAAGGAGTCTAGCAAGGTCCAATGGATGAGGAGATAAACGCTATAAAGGAGAATGGAAGCTAGTTGCTAGTTGATCTGCCTAATCCAGAAACCAAAGTTGTGGACTCGAAGTGGATTTACAAGGCAAAGTTGAACCCTGATGGATCTATCAACAAGTACAAGGCTAGATTGATTGTAAGAGGGTATAAGTAGGAATATGGAGTAGATTATACTGAAACCTATGCACCTATAGCAAGGCTAGACACAGTGAGACTACTGTTGGCAATGGGAGCAAACAATGGATGGAAGGTGCACCAAATGAATGTGAAGAGTGCCTTTCTCAATGAAATGGTAGATGAGAAAGTGTATTTGAAGCAACCCGAAGGATATTTGATAAATGGACAAGAGCAGAAGGTGTACAAGTTAATGAAGGCTCTATATGGATTGAAACAAGCTCCAAGAGCCTGGTATTCAAGAATCAATAGCTACTTGATGCAGAATGGTTTTATGAGAAGCAAGAGTGAAGCTACATTGTATATGAAAAGTAGTGACGGAGAAAAACTAATCTGCTCACTATATGTAGAAGATTTACTCATAATTGGTACTAAGGACAAGTTAGTAGAAGATTTCAAAGAGATGATGAAGTCTTAATTCCAAATGATAGACTTAGGAGAAATGAGTTACTTATTGGGATTGGAAATAGATCAAAGAGAGAATGGAATTTTCATACATCAGAAAAGGTATGTAGAGGAACTGATTGAGAAGTTCAGCTTGAAGGACAGCAGTGGTATGTCAACTTCCATGGAGCATCAACTGAAATTGGAAATCACAAAATCAGGTGAACAATTCGATGTGACTTATTATAGAAGCATGATAGGCTCTTTAATGTATTTAAGTGCATCTAGGCCAAATATTTCTTGTGCTATAAATATCATGGCAAGTTTCAGTCACAATCCCTCAAGGTAACATGCAATTTATGCTAGAAGGATACTTAGATATGTTAAGCATACTATTGATTATGGAATCTGGTATGGAAGAGGAGAAAAGGTGAAGTTGTATGTTTTTAGTGATGCAAGCTATGCTGGAAGTAATGAATGTAAGAGCAGAAGTGGATATTGTTGTAGCTTGGGATCAGGAATTTTTTCTTGGAGCTCGAATAAGCAGAAGAGTGTTGCCCAGTCAATAGCTGAGGCTAAGTATGTCACAGTGAACATGGCTACTAAGCAAGCTCAGTGGTTGAAGAAAATTTTGATGGATGTAGTTGAATTGAAGGACAAGTATGTGACCATTTATTGTGATTCTAGTGCTACAATTTCGACAACTGAGAATCCTTCAGATCACTTGAGAACCAAACATATGAAAGTCAAGTATCATTATGTCAGGGAATTGATCGAAGAAAAGGAGATCAAAATGGCATGTCGTAGATCAAGTTTTTAACTAGCTGATTTATTCACCAACGCATTGCCAAAATGGAGATTTGAAGCCTTGAGAAAATTGACAGGTATGCAGGCACCACAAAACAAAGGAGGAGCTATTGAATTATGTTGTTTCATACAACCTGCTATACTGAAACTTATAGAAGAGTTATCTAGATCAGTCAAGGTGAAGAGGAAAGGGATAATGAAGAAGAAGGTTCCCAGGTTACTAAGGAAGCTAGAGATGATAATCTTGGGAATAATTCAGAAGTGTATGCATCCAAAGAATAGAATTTGAATGATTGAAGAATAGTGTAGGAAAAGTGGAAGGGCTGAAGCAAGTTGCAATGGAAAGCTAGAAGATGAAGAACCAGAATATAAGAAGCAAATGTAGAGTTGTTTTTTAATTAGTTAAAAAAACCTGAAGCAGAGTTTGATAGTTCTCAATGAAATTATGAAAAAGTCTTGCAAAGTCAATGAAGCAGAAGAATTCAAAGTCAAAATATCAATTGCCATTAAAGGAGATTAAGCTAGCTCAAATC
>JANVCQ010000004.1:2415200-2427112 GCA_025531925.1 Erythroxylum plowmanianum
TTTATTAATAATTTGTTAATAAATATTATATAAGATATTAAATAAATTTATTTAATTAAAAATAATTTATCTTTAAGCTTAATCTAAAATATAATTATTATACAACTACATTACCATTAAAAATTATATAAGTTTTTATTTTTATTTGGAAAATAAAAAACTGAAACTGGGACCTTACCAGGTTTTCGTGGATTCTAAAACAGTTTTTTCCACAAAAGTAACTTCTCTCTGCGCCGCCGACTTCAGCATCTTCAGGGCCTTGTTGCGTTTTTTTCTGACGATTGCTCTAGGTTTGTGTTTGTTTCTTCTCCACGTATTTGTTGTCTGTGTGTGCTTTTGTATCTGTTTGATATTCGTTTTATTTGTTTCTGCGATTTCTTCATGCATCTGCGACGTAACTTACGTTGTTGGCCTTCTGAAACTACGTGAAAATTAGAACTAAGGAAAAAGAGAATGTGTGAACCAAGTGACCTTGGGAGGCTTAAAAGGATAATCTGAAGGAAAATGAATGTTAACAACGAAAACTCCACCAGCATGCGGACTGTCTGGAGGACCCATAATCGTTGCTTGCTAGTGAAACATGTCTTCAGGAACAGGTCCTGAATTATCCCACATAACAAGGGTACGCAGTCTGTACAAGCTCTATGTAAACAACAAAACAGGTGATTAAGACTTCCAGAAAGGAGATTCATTCAGTAGTGCACCCAATGTACATACCAGCGCTGCATGATGTGGGAGGATCCAGCTTCTGCAAATCCTTGAGTTCCTTCAAGATCCGCTTCGACGCCATCTTCAGAAAACCTACGTTTCGAATTTCTATCTTATCATATCAAAGCCCAAAACAACCATGCACCATCGCACACTCTCCAATCAACCACTCCAGCCTTCCAACGGCGCAAAACTCTCTCTTCCCACCGCAAAAAGACGACGATCAAACAGATAGATACAGCAACAACAAGAACCGAATAAAAGCAGGAGAGAGAAACAGCGCAAAGGTGAAGAGCAGCCATGGGTGACGAGAGAGAAATGGCGCAAAGGTGAAGAGAATGGCTGCATGGACTTTGGGACTGGGAACTGTTATTTCCCATTTGTGTCCAATACTTGAAAAGATTATAACTTGCACAACGATCATACAATTTAATCTCAATCTTTCTTGGAGATGTGAGAAGATCGGTCTATTTGGTAGCAGTGGACATAGCCTGTTTTCATGTGTTAAAAGGCAAGGCAATTGTCTTAGCTGGTGATTAGAAGTTTAGAACGCAAACAGAAACGTGACATTCAGCGTGCCAGATTTTTAGGTGAAATGGAAGTTTGCTTCTCTGCAGTTCTTTGCATGAGTGTAGAAAGGAACAACTTGATGCAGGATTCTTTTTTTTTTTTATTACACAAGGGAGTTACAACACTAAATTAATGCTCTCGGGTACATAGCGTCCTGCGTATCGCGTCGGAGGATATCCTGAATGCTAAAAGGGGGCTCGTGAAGAACATAAAGATCCGGACTGTGCACCCCAGCGAGGCAAGCGAGGCTGTCTGCACACTGGTTTCCTTCCCGGAATACATGCTGCATCTGAACGGTCCACTCTCGCTGCAACAGTTGGTATATACCTATCACTAAAACAGAAATCTCCGTCAGAAGATGCAGGATTCTTTTGCCACAACACTGTGGTAGCTTTTTGTCCTGTAAAGCTTCTTGCCTGAACAGTTCCCGTCCATTTAAATGCAGCCTAAGTGACATTAGAGGAACCTGGCATTTTAAAGTAGCCACCTGTGAAAGTTGCACTTTCATCTTGTCCTGCATTTTTATTTGGTAGAATTGCATTATCGTTTCTTGAATTTGAAGCATCATAATTCCAAACTAATCTGATCTTTTGTTGGTCTACTTCGATGGCATTTCCAAAAGGAATATATCATGGCTCTTCAAGATGAGTGTTGCGTGAGCCTTCTATTTTACAGAATAAGAATGTGCCTTTTATGCGGTTGGGTTCTGCATTTTGGTTAACAATATTTGTTGGAATCTTGTGACAATTTATTCTATGTTTTTAACTTTTATCTTGTCTCAAACGGTCCTTGTGTGTACTTGTTGCACTTGATAACATTCAGACTTGTTTCATTTTTCTTCATGTAATAGCTATTGTTTCTTGTAAGTGTGGAGAACCGAATCATTAAATGCTTTGAACGTTAGTTATTGTAGTAGTTTTGCTATAAGGTTTTAATTTTAATTTGTATACAAGTTTAGACACTAAATATTCTTTAGAAACTATTATAATTGTCACATGTTTTTTGAAGCTATATTTAGCATTTAATATTTTGTAAAAATTATTGTGATTGATGTCACTTATATGTTAATGTTATAAATAAATGATAGGAAAATCTATTTAAGATAAAATATGTCTTTTGTTTTATTAATATATTATATTATATAATATTCATTCTTATTTTTCTTTTTCATCATTATAGGTGCATAAAATGGCTCATAGATTTAAGAGAAAAGGATGTAAGAAATTTTTAGACTTGTGTCATATTTTTGAAGATACTACTGTAACTGGTGTGCATGCACATCCATCAACTAAATCTCCATCGAATAGTACAGAAGAGGAAAATGAAAATGATAGTGATGAAGATTACTCGTATAATGGAAAAGAAGATCAAGATAAAAGTTCTCCGTCTATGAAAAAGAAGTCTCCTAAGAATAAAAAGGCAAAGAAGACACGTTCTAATATTGTAGAAGAAGCTTTACTTATACTTAGTGAACAATCAAAAAGGAAGAATGATTTACTTGAGAAAAAATTGAGGGAAACATCATCAACTGCAGATAATAGATCTCAAGAATCTAACATAATGATGGAATGTCTGAATTCTTTAGATGAATTGGGAGTTGACGGTGTGCGATATGGAAAAACTATAAAGACTTTACATGACTCTCCACTTTATAGGGATATGTTTTTGAAGATGACACAAACAAGGAAGCTGGATTGGATTATGTCGCTTTAGTTATATTTTCATGTTATTGCATATTGAATTTTTATTGATTTCACATTTTTATATTAAACACTATTCTATATTTTGAACATTTTAGTTTGTGCTTTGTATGAATAGTTGACTTAATTTTAAGTTTTATTTTATATGAATATTTTTCTATATTTGATTAAATATATTTGATTGAATATTTTATTAATTATTTAATGTTGACATTGTAGATACATGAATTTCTTATTAGATTCTGATGAAGAATTAAAGAAGGTAATCATTATTTCTGTAGCTGCAGGAGAGAACAAATATTTTCATTTACAAAAACATCCATGTAGAACTTTTACTCTACCAGGTCATGATTGGATATTAGAACTTTTGAATGAAAATTTTACAAGGATTTACGAAAACTTAATAATGAGAAAGACAATCTTCTTAAGCTCATGTGATGAGTTGAAGAGTTTAGGAGGCTTAAAGGCAACAAATCATTTGATTGTGGAGGAACAAATAACAATTTTCTTAATGACTATAGGTCATAGTAAGACAACTAGAGTCAATGCAGAACGCTTTCAACATTCGCCCTGTACAATTTCGAAGTACTTTCAAAAAATCTTATATGAAGTTAATCGTCTTGTAAAAAGAGTCATTACTGCACCATCTTTTACTAATACACCTCTTGAGATTCAACATAATTCAAAATTCTTTCCATATTTTCATGTACATTCATATATTTAATTACTATTTTTATTATGTCCTTATGGTTAAAAATTATTTTAATACAATTTATAACTTTTAGGATGGTAGAGGAGCAATAGATGGTATACATGTTGATGCACGTGTTTCGATCGATGAACAAATACCATACAGAGGCAAAAGAATTAATCCAACCTAAAATATTATTTGTTGTTGCTTATTTGACATGTGTTTGACATATGTAATGACTGGATGGGAATGTACTGCAATTGACTCTCGAGTTCTTTTGAAAACAATGACAAATCTAGCGAACCAATTTCCTATGTCTCCACAAGATATTATATTATTTTAAATAAGCATAGTAATTACGATTCATTTTTAATATCTTTTTGTTAATATTATGTTCTTTCTATGTTAGGTAAATACTACTTGGTTGGCTCTGGTTACACTAATATGCCTGGATTTCTTTCACCATATCAATGTGAAAGATATCATTTGCAAGATTATAGAAGTAGAGGAAGACCTCAAGGTCCACAGAAATTGTTTAATTACACACATTCTTCATTAAGAAATGTTATTGAAAGATATTTTGACGTTTTAAAAGCAAGATTCTCTATACTTAAAAATATGCTGAGTTATGATATGAATAAACAAAAATACATCGTTATTGCTTGTTGTGTTATACACAACTAAATTAGAATGTGTAGACAAAGCAATGAATTATTTGAAAGTTATGCTGAAAATGAAGAACAAATTAGAGAAAGTGAAAAAGAAGATGCAAGTTCTCAAGCGAAGTATAATATCACTCCAGCATAACTTCGAGGTATGTCTTGAAAGTGAGATAAAATTGTTAGACAAATATGAAGTGATTATATTATTTCTAATTGATTTATGTTTCTTTTTATAAATGATAATACTATTATGTTTTCAAAAATTATAACATGATGGACATATTTTATTTATTAGAACGACTTAATAAAATTTCTAATTTATGTCATTTTATTATATACAATTAATATGTAATTTTTTAATAATATTTGATTTATATATATTTAATTTTAACTATAATGATAATTAATTAATTTAAAAATATAATATAATATATTATAATTATTGCCCATAAGAGTATAATTAAAAAAAATAAGAATATGATAATAAAATCAAATATATTTTTATTTTTAATTTTTTTATTATAAATCTTAACCGATTATTTTTAATTTTTATATGACAAATTTTAACTAAATAAATTTTTTTAAAGAAAAAACAGAAATAAAAAACCTAAGAAAAATAAAAGTGGAACGAAACTGCGAATAACATTAGTCTTATTTAAAACTTTCCACTCTTACCTGATCGTGTAATGACCCAATGGCCGGCGATCAAAACCCTAGATACTTCGTTGCAGTTCACGTCGGCGCCGGCTATCATTCTCCGTCAAATGAGAAAGCCTTGAGGTCCGCCATGAGGCGTGCCTGCTTCGCTGCTGCTTCTATTCTCCGAAAGGTTCTCCTTTTAATTTTTTTCCTTTTTTTTATCACATTTATTAATCGTCTAAAGGTCGGTTTTTGTTCTGTTTTGTGCACATTTAGGGTTCCGGTGGGTGTATAGACGCTGTTACGGCAGCTGTTCAAGTTTTAGAGGTATCCAATTCCTTTTTCCTAAGAAGATGTGCTGTTTTCTTAAGATCAGATTATAAGAACTTTGAAACCTCTGTTCTGTTAATGTTGTTGACAATACATTTCGTCATTTTCTTTAATGTTTATTGAACCTCTTTTGGCTTTATATCATGATTAGTGGCTGGTCCAATGAATTGTAACAGAGAGCTTAATATATGTTTTCACTGTCCACTTAAGTGACAGCCAAGACATATGCTTGAATTATGTAGTTCATTTATCAGCCTTTGGTTTATCTTGTATCTGTACTATCTGTCACTCGCTGCTGCTCAATATTACTATGTCATTGTTGTTTGATTGAAGGATGATCCGTGCACAAATGCGGGTCGAGGTTCTAATCTGACTGTAGAAGGCCATGTTGAGTGTGATGCTAGTATCATGGATGGTGATTCTGGAGCATTTGGAGCTGTTGGAGCTGTTCCAGGTACTTGCAGGCAATTAACATTGCTCAATGTGCAATAACAACTCCTCACATTTTACTCAATTTATACTTTTGATGATTTTATTGAGTATATAATTTTTTTTAGTTGTAGATCAGGTGTTCGGAGTGCCATTCAGATAGCTGCAATGTTGGCCAAGGAACAAATGATCGGATCCTTATTGTTGGGTCGAATACCTCCTATGTAATTATTTTGACATCTTGTTTATAGCTTTTTGATTGTGAAGTTTTATGTTTTTTTCTGTTCCAGTTAGTAACTTAATTGCTATGCCTGCAGGTTCTTGGCTGGTGAAGGTGCTCGTGAGTGGGCAAGGTCTAAAGGTGTTACACTGCCAGCAACTATTGAAGAGGCCAACAAGGTTTGATTTGCTTTCTTGCCTTGACTCATCTAAGAATAAATCTACTTTTCTCTTTATCATCTTCATGGACCAGTTCTGAAACTCTATTAATATCTATTCTGTTATAAGTGTCTTGGTGTGAACCATTTGAAGATGCTGACTTTGAAACAGTGGCTAGTGACTGAAAGGGCCAGCACTCAATGGAAAAGGTACAGACAAATGCTTTTTAATGCTGATGCCAAGGTCTCTACTGATGGGGGAACTTTTCTTTCAAATCCTCAGAAGACCACGGAAGTTTCAGGTATTCTTGCAATGTTTGAGGTAGCATGCTTACATTTTTCGTCATTTTGGACATTAGCATTTTGTTTACCTGAATTGTGTTTTTGTTTCAAAGAAACTGAAGATTGGTCATCTGCTTTATTATCTTCATTTAAGAAGCATCAAGAAATTGTTATCCTCTTCATCCAAATCGTGAAACTGGCCTCTCTCTGGCCATCTTGCACTCTTTCACTCAATATCTGAATTTTAAGTCTAATATTTTCCTTGGATGTTAAGAAGTAAATTTTAAGTCTAGTACTGTGTGGAAACTGACAGACTGACAGCCACTACAAGCTTGTTTCCATGCTATGCTGGTATTCTTCCACTGGATTCCTTGGTAATGTATGTGTTATGCTTCTGATATCTGTCATGGAGCTATGTTGAAATGCTGATGTTTATGGACAGTTGCATTTGTATTCCTGAACCATCTAATTCAATTTTGTGACCTTTCAAAAGGGAATGATAACTGTCAATCATCCACCACAAATGTATTTGAAGAGGACAGTGTCATGGATACCGTTGGAGTTATTTGTGTTGACAATGAGGGACATATAGCTTCTGGAACCTCTAGTGGTGGTATAGCACTCAAGGTAATTAATAAGGGCTGTAAGATGAAAATATATTTTAATTATGCCTTAGATGCATTTATTGTTTTTATAGTGCTCTCATAAAACTGACCCAGGTTGGTGGGCGTGTGGGGTTAGCAGCTATGTACGGTTCAGGTTGTTGGGCTTCTTCAAAAGGTCCATTTGGGGCCCCATTCATTGTTGGTTGTTGTGTTTCTGGCGCTGGTGAATACCTAATGAAAGGATTTGCTGCTCGAGAGTGCTGTGTTTCATCTTCAATGTATGATTTCCTTCACTTGGAACTGCCTTTGGTTGGCTTTTTAAGTGTACCGTGATTTCCTCCCAAAGAAAGTAAGAAATTAGCAAAGAAAGTAAGAAATTGTCTAATTTGCATGCTTTTGATAGAATAATCAATCCAGTTGTCAGTTGAGACAGGGGTATTTCGGCATGGTATTAACATAGTTGCTATGAATCTTTCACTAGGATGTACTTAAGACTTATTTCTTTCCAAGAGATTCCCCTATGTATTCTAATGCTTTTAATTGTAGATTTACTAAGATGCTATATATGTGATGATGGTGTTTGAATCAGATAGTTATTTGTTCATGTCTAGCCATAAAGAACATTATGCCTGATTGTAGCTACTCACAAACAGTTCTCAGGCTGGTCCTGCTTCTGCTAGCATGAAAGTTTTACGTTCAATAATTTCAAGCAGTGCTCCAAATAATGCTGATAAAAGTTCAGGGATTCTCCTCGTGCAAGCTGATGCTCCTGCAATGGTGAGATCCAGAAGTTTGCCCTTTTCAATCCACCGATGATGTTGACCTACTAATTTTGTTTCTTCAGGCTCCAGAGGATTCACCAACACTGAAAGCAATAGAGATAGCAGCTGCTTATTCTTCTTTATCCTTTGGGATTGGATACCTTGGAAGTTCTATGAAACGGCCCAAGGTATGCAAACCTAATTGAGCTTTATTGTCCATCCAATATTGAATCAATTTATCATCTTTCCTTAGGATAACTGAAATTGTATTTAGCATATATTAAAACTAGAATGCTTGTCTTTCTATGCATTGCAGGTTTCTGTTCTACGTAGTACAAAGCAGCAGAGCAGAAATGGGATTGACCATTTTGAAGCAAGGATTGTATCTTTATAGCACACCATATGACATAGTGTAATTTATTGAACTGACTTTGGGGATTTAAACTTTTATAGATGAATTAATTTCAGGACTTTTTTGAGTGGCATTATCTTGGACATTGCACAGAGTTTCTTGATGGATAGATCTCTAATTTGAAGCTTCATAAGATTTCATCCTAATCTCTTTGTAACATGGAAGCAGCCATTAAATACTACATGGAAACATACAGAACAGCTTCGGAAAGGAGAATGAAAGCATGAGCTAAAACACATATGAAAAGAAGAGGTTACATAATCACATTTACTTGGTTTTCCCCAACGTTGAATGTGGGGTTGAGTTGTTGTAAACTCTGTGCTAGAATACACGATCGATCTATCTCCGAGGCAAGCAAATCTGCCTGACTCAATTTGGTCAGTGAAGATAATGTGGTACCATCAATTGCATTAATGGTCAGTGAAGAAGTTGTTTTCCCTCTTTGCTGAGCTGAGCGTATTAGATTGAAGGATAGCTATGCTCATTCGACCAACTCCACCAGGAACAGGACTACAGGAGTGACAGCTGATGCAATCTTGCAGGCCTCTTCATAGCAAACATCTCCAACCAGCAGGAAACCTGGTCTGTTAATGTCCTACCGATGCAATTCGACTAAAACATCAGGTGCAATAGCAGCAAGTGATTTATCTCTAAAAGGTTGATTAAACCTCCTTATCCTTCCAATGGTGATAGTATTGACTGGGTTGCAATAACAAAAAGCCAAAAAGTTTCATCAGCATAACAATCACATCTAGGAAACTAGTTTCAGCTCAGCTCAACTGGATTAATCCCAACATCAATCATCACTGCACTAGGCTTGATACAGCTTCCGCTCACCGAGTTTGCCCGTCCTACAACAGAGATCACTATGCTGCTTGTTTGGTGATCTTCTCAGGGTTCTTGGTTCTAGAGTGAACAACACTTACAGTAGCATCTTCCCTCTACCAACGTCAGAAGATCAATGCACACCAAAGTGAAGATGAAAATAGGGACGAGAACACGAAAGTGATCAGACCAAAATGTAACTTTCAATGGAAACAGGAGTTACTTGAAGCAACAAAGCAGCTGGCATCCCTACAATATTGCTCCTACCAATGACTCCAGCCTTCTTCCCTTTGATTTGGACTCCATACCTATACAACAACTCCGTGCCGCCGCCGCCGTTACACGTAACAAACATCAGTTCTCTTCCTCGAATTGCAAGTCGGCCAATGTTGATGGTTCTCCTCCTCAAATCGCAAGTTGGCCAATGTTGACGGGGTGGAAACCATCCGCATCTTTTCCAATGCTAACAGCATTCAACACATTCTCCTCATTCATATGCTGGTGCAGAGGGATTAACATTTCAATACAGTTAGGTGCAACAAAGATTCCAATTTCTTATCAAACTATGATTCGATCTCAACTAAGATAGACCCATAAAGCAATCCATTCCTTAAGACATGATCTAGAATCAGACCGGAGGTAGAGGCAACTGCACAAGGGTGCCATGAACTGAACGATCATCATTGAAACCTGATATAAACTTGATAACTTCATGTTCTGATGAATCTGCAAGCAAATGCACGTCGACAGAATTGATCCAACAGATTCGCAAGCTTTCTTCTTCTTGCGTACATAAGTTGCTGAGTCTTTCCTATCCCCAACAAGCAGTACCGCCAAACCCCGAACGACACCTATTGCATCTTTCATTCTTGACACTTCACTAGCAATCTCCTCTGTGGTTTGCTTAGCCACCATTTTTCCATCAATCACCTCAGCAGACCCTCACTAACAGTTGCAGCTACACAAGGAACAAAGTAGTTTTAGTTATGTCACATACATGTTCGATAAAATGCTTCAACGAACAAAATCCCTTTGACGAATCAACAATGCCGCAAAGCTCCAACCTTTGCATGAACGTAGCCTTTATGACCGGAGCTGGAGTAGTGGAAGAGCAGCCAGAGCAGAGGGGTCTCAGGGGAGTGAATGGTCGATGTGAAAGACGGCCGACCAATTGGCGGAGGAAGAGAACGTCATTCCAGCGAACAATACGCCGACAGAAGGGAATACGTCGAGCCGTTGTGGAGGAAGAGATATCACTGAACGTTACAGATGCCATGGAAGTAAAAGGAGTTGTATTTGAAGTGTTAACCGCTAAAAAGGGCTTTGAATTACTGCTTCCAAATAGCTTGACGCCAATCACACCTCAAGCATCAAAAATGGTGTGCATGAGTGTTGAATATCTTACTTTGAAACAGTCAAAGATATTATTAGAGATATTATTAGGATAGCCATCAAATAAATTAAATTTTATTTTATGCTGATTTAGATTAGATATTATCTGATTTTTGAATTTTAGTTAGAAAAAGATTGTATAAATAGACAAGCTTCTATTCAAAAAAAATTGAGAAATTCTTCTCCACATAAAAAAAACTAATAATTGGTATCAGAGCTCTCTTGATCTTAAGGGACCTGTAGCTTACAAACCTATAACCTATAACCCATAACTTATTCTACGCTTTCCCACACCACAAACATAAACCACATAACAATGGATGCAGAATCATTATTCACTGTCATTTCTTTGCCAGTATTTGATGGAAGAAATTATCAAAGTTGGGCTGTTCAAATAGAGACCTTCCTTGAAGCAAATGACTTGTGGGAAGCTGTAGATGAAGACTACGACATCAATAACAAAAACGAAAGATCAGATTTTGAAGGGCCATTGACGCTTTAATTTTGGAAAAGAAGACGTGATATAATCATCAACAACAATGAAGATGATGAAAATGACAATCTTGCACTTTGTTTATCATCTTCTGACAACAGTAGTATTAGTAATATTGCTACTACTACTTCAAGGAACAACAAAAATAACAAAACCACATCTTTAGACATACAGCTCTCATTTTCATTGCCAAATCCAATACCTCCACCACAAGATATCACAGGACGACAATCAGATGTAAGATGCAACAAAATGTGAGAGAAACCAAACAAGCAGTAAACGACCAACTTGAGGAGGAGGAGTTATTTGCAGCATCATGTCTAGCCTAACAGCAAAATTATGGGAGCACAAACAAAAAAAAAAAGAAAAAAAAAGTGCTTGGAGTTTACTGTATCAAAGTCAAGAAGGAGTGTTGAATATGTGACTTTGAAACAGTCAAAGATATTATTAGAGATATTATTAGGATAACCATCAAATAAATTAGATTTTATTTTATGCTGATTTAGATTAGATATTATCTGATTTTTGAATTTTAATTAGAAAAAGATTGTATAAATATACAAGCTTCTATTTAATAAAAATTGAAAAATTCTTCTCCACATAAAAAAAACCAACAATGAGGAAGGAGAAGACTTGCTGAAAGATGTCGAGGGGACGAGTCTTTCGAATAAAATATAAAAATAAAATTGTTATTTCTATATTAGTAATAAATAAATGTAATAATTAATACAAATTATAGTATGTAACTATGTATTGATATAAAATAGTTTTATTTTTATATTATGTTATATTTTTTATATTTTATTTTATTATTTGAAAACAACGTTTCTGTTAGTTAGAAATAAAGTTGCGTAATACCAAACCTTCTCAAACTTTGCATTTCAAAAGAATTTTTATTAAGTGTTTGGTCTTATCAATGACGGAGTCAGGAATTTAAGATAGAAAGGTCTAAATATGTAATTTTTTAAAATTTTAAGGAGTCCAGTGCACCACTGACCTCTAAATAACTCTTTCCTTATATATATATAAGGAAAGA
>JANVCQ010000004.1:2450794-2471710 GCA_025531925.1 Erythroxylum plowmanianum
GGGAATTCAGTGTTTCAAGTGGGTATATCTTGGGAGCTAACTCTAACTTCATGTAATCTCCATTATTTATTAATGAATTTTTAAATTCTAAAAAAGCAAATTAAAGATAGTTTAATATTTTGAACATTTTTTAATTTAGTGATTAAATTTTTAAAAGTTTAAAAATATAAATTAAATCAAATCGGTTATTTTTATCGATGTAATTTTGATAAATATTTTGTGGATGTTTAAAACTAATTCTTAATCTTTAAATTTTATTATTTGTTTAGGTTTTTTTAAAATAATAGTGACCAAAAACGAAACAAATATTATATGTAAATTAATCAAATATAAAATTTAAATTAAATTAATTAAAATTGATATAAAATAATAATTTATTATTATATTAAATTATTAATTTTATTAGTCTAGATTGGATTTAGGAATTAGATTGCACAGTAGTATTAACAACAATTGATTTGTATCAATAAATTTTAATGGAAAAATTTTAAAATTATTTTTAATTACTTTAAATCAATTAAGAAAATTCTTTTTAATATAATTATAATACCAAAAAGATAACAAAAAACATGAAATATTTTAGTAAAGACCATCTCTAATTAAAGCTAAAATTTTAAACTAAACTTAAATTTTAAACAAATTTAATTAATTTAAATATTTTACAACACTAATAATTGAAAATTTCGAACGATTTAATAGTTGAAACTTTAAATTGTCTAATTTTTTATTCAATTTTTAACTTTTTAGTTTAATTTATTTTAATAATTTTTGTTAAAAATCGATCAGTTTATTAATTAATATTTTATTTTTTATAAATTAATAAATTATTATAAATCAATTAATTTCATTTAAAACTTTTTTATAAATTAAATTTCTAATCTTTTTGATATATTTGAACAATTTTTCAATATAATTTTAAATTCTTTAAATTTATAAAATTTTTAGTCAATTTTATAATTGGGGTTAAAATTTCCAACTTTTAAGTTTCTTATTTTATTAATTTCAAAATATAAACCACCGCCATCTCTCTGAACACTTACCCCTGCTGCATTTATGGTACCGAAGCCATTTCTCATATTTCCTCCATCCTAAATCTTTTCTACTGCTTTCTTTCCCACCAAACAAACTGACAAGCTCACTCGACACATTTGAATTCCTTATCAGCCAAAGGCAATACCCTTTTATCTTTTCCTTTTCTTTTTTATAGTTTCTCTACATTTTTTGTTGTAACAGAGCTTGGAAGTTTCTCTTTGTCCTGTTACTGTAAGGTAGGCAAGTGAACCAAGGAAGGACTGGTTGAGGAAGGTGAGTAATTTGATGGTCACTGTCAAAGTAGGGCTTGCTAGCCTGCCATTATTAACTCTTCATCTTGTAAAATTTCTGTGTCTAGTCCACAAAGAATCCGCCTTTAATGCATTTCACTTTCATCTTCAATTCTTTCATTGCATTATTACTCTCCTCCTTCCTCTGTCTCTGTCTCTGTATCTCTCTTGCGTACGGCGAAAATCCGTCAAAACAGGAAACCCCATCTCATTAACTCTTTTCACTGTTCCTACAAGGTCTTTGAGGCTCTATGATGATTACTGTTTCTACAAGGTCTTTGAGGCTCTATGATGATTCAACTTCTCACTTGTCATGCATAGATTGGACGTGTGTTTTTGTCTAGTCTCGTTCATACGCAAATTTATTGCTCTTTACACCAGCTTGGAACTCGCTGATCGTCCTTTCTTCGACACCCTTATTAAATGCCCACTTTCGATTTACCTAGATAAGAACAAACTTCGCATTTAAAGCTCTCTATCTCTCTCTGGATCCATGTCACACTCGTCGACTCTGGCTCTCTCTTTACGGCTTCTGTCACCTGTGTTTAATAATGCGTGTGCAATTTTTTTCTAGTGCTTAGCTTTTTTCTTTCACAGTAAAGGGTTTCGCTCGCTTGGTGGCTTTGAAATTTCGTTGAAGTTGAAAAGTAAATGGGAAGGACACCATGTTGCGATAAGAAGGGGTTGAAGAAAGGTCCATGGACACCTGAAGAGGATGAAGTTCTTGTTAGTTACATAAAGAAGCATGGCCATGGAAGCTGGCGCTCTCTTCCCAAGCTTGCAGGTAGGTAGATACATGGTTTAAGCATTTGGGAAGCAAATGTAGCTTAAAAGTGATATTTTTTGCGAACTTGCTTTGCATTTTGATTCAGACCCAGAAGAGAATTGGTTGGAATTAGACCCAAAATTTCCTGTTTAACTCGTTTAAGCTAGCATTCTGCACAGCTGTCTCTGCACTTCCCTGTCAATTACTGTGTGTTCCATTTCCTACCTGAGAACTGTTATTACTCACTCCTGAAATCGAAATTATTGTTTAGTTAATATTCCTCCTCCATGATAATCGCCTTCATTATTAGTTTTGTGAGTATTTCCAAGCTTTCATTGAAAGCTATATCTTGTTTAAAGATGTCATTCTTGCTTGGAGGAACGTCAATGTATCAATTGTTGACTGATTTTTACCTGTTTGAACAGGTCTTCTTCGCTGTGGAAAGAGTTGCAGACTAAGGTGGACGAACTATCTCAGGCCAGACATCAAACGAGGTCCATTCACACTTGAGGAAGAGAAGCTTGTAATTCAGCTTCATGGTATTCTAGGAAACAGGTAGTTCCTTTTTGTTTTGCTTCTTAAGAAATTTGGATGGAGCTGGTGTGAGAAAAGATGAGCAGACTCAAAACAAGTTAGTGACTTGCGTGGATTAAAGACTTTTACAGATTCAGCTAAATCGCGTATATTGATGTTTTTATTGAGAAATTGTGCATTATCTTGTTTCTAGCTGGAACAACTTTTGTCAAGTGAATCTGGAAATCTTATCAGAGTTCCTACCTTGATTTACAGGTGGGCAACCATTGCCTCTCAACTACCTGGAAGAACAGATAATGAGATCAAGAACTTATGGAACACCCACTTGAAGAAGCGCCTTCTTTGTAAGGGACTAGACCCTCAAACTCATAAGCCCTTAGCCTCAGCCTCTTGTGGAATAGCCATAAAGGGACCTGCATCTCCCACCACTCGCCATTTGGCTCAGTGGGAAAGCGCTCGCCTTGAAGCTGAAGCACGACTTTCCAGGGAATCCTCATTCGTCCACACATCTGGGAAAACTGATTCTGATCATTTCCTACGCATGTGGAACTCACAAGTTGGAGAAGCATTCAGGAAATTGAACAAGGATAGGAAACCTGTCTGCCAAAGCCCAATCTCTCAGGCCTCATCATCCACCACCAAATGTGGATCATTTTCAGTCAACACTTTAGATGTTAGTCCTCACTTGGCAGGGTCCTCTGGTACAGAAACCAATCAAAACGATGAAACTCAGTGCAAAAGCTGCAAACTTCATGCCCTACATGCGATGGGTGGCTCTTCATCAAGCTCTTCTGATTTGGAGGATTCGACGGACAACACTCTCCAGCTTTTGTTGGATTTCCCTGTTAACAATGATATGAGTTTCTTGGAAGAAAGCATGGATGATTGTATCACTTCTTCTGCAATGTCAACCAGAACCTCCTTCGTTTGTCCACTTTGAAGCATTCAGGAAAGCTAATCCTTATCGTTAGGCTTCTGTTGGTCAGTTTTCCAGCTATATTTCATGACCTACGAGCTTTTAAACCTGTGTAAAAAGAAGGAAAGCTCATGGTTCTTTGTGGATCTTTTTGGCCTAGTATAGTTAAAGCTCATGGTTTTATTTACTTGAGCCTTGGCAATTATATAGGAAAGGGTATTTCCCCGACTAGAACTTTGAGAATCATCAGATATGCTATGTAATATTTTCAACTTTCTGATGCTATTCAATTCATCAGATTTCTGCTTCTTGCCCCAATCTTACTGTTATTTCTTTTGGATGGCTATGTTTAAAAAACTTGATAATCTAAGGACCTGGTTCAGAATCATATTGTGGAAATATGTCACAGTTTGTTTAAGATCTTCTTCAGGATTTCCAGTAAACTGATACGAGACATGATATGGTTACATGATGTATAAGTAAAGAGAGGTCATCCAGATACTCCCAACAATTCTCTAACAAGATTTCATACAACTATCAGAATGAATTCACACATTTCTCACATATGAAATATTGTTCATTTCTATACATACACACAGCACAATATGATTCATTAATGAAAATTTGCTTCTCCAGTAAGTAGACATAAACAAGGTGGAAAGTATGAAAGGGGAGAACAAACAATGAAAACAGTACATCTATTTACTCATTTTAAGACCAGGTTTGCATCATCAGAAGCAGCCAATCCACTTCTTCGGAGTTTGCCCTGTAGCCCGGAATTTTGCAGCCATTTCCTCTGCCTTCAGAACTTCTTCTCCACGTCTGGCTTCAACCACTGCCCTCTTTTCTTCAGCTTCTTTATGTATTAAAGCTATCTTGTTCTTAGTTTTCTCCCCATATTCTGCTTTTTTCTTCTCCAGTTGTTCCTGTCATTTCTTGAATTTGTCAGTGCTTAAACCTACGCAAATACAAGGTAACAACGAATCGAAAATCCAGAGCAGAACGAGGAATATGCTACTGTTTAATATTTGTAAGACATGTTAATGGGTAAGAACAGGAAGTCTTTGAATTAGAACCTCAATCGTTCTCAGTTTGGCTTCTAGAGCTGCCTTCTTGCTGTTCTCCCATGCACCAACTTCTGAGATCTTTTTCTGAGCCCTGCTCAACAATACCAGGATAGAAGTTTCAAGATCAATTAACATCCTCAGAAACCGAGTGGAAATTAAGTTTGCAACAAATAGTGACTAAAAACTACTAGTTAGATATCAAACTTTTTAGTTCTTTTAAAGTATATAACAAAAACTTGAAGGTAACTTTCAGAAGAAAGAAGCAAAATTGATGCTGATGAGTAACATCAACTGGGAACCAGTTAAAGTGAAGTGTCAAAGTTTGATCAAACTCAATACATCTTGATTATTAAGCTTCCTTTTAGTCCAAGTTTTTGGAATATTAGAGACAGCTTACTTGTTCTCTGCTTTACTTTTCTCGCTTTCTTCCCATGCCTTGACGAAGGAATTCCTCTTCTCTTTCTCAACCTGTGCAAGAGAAATATCTGAACAACAAAGTAATGGGCATAAATTAGTCATAGATAACGAAAATCTCCATTGTCATATGCAGAGAAACTGTATTTATGTCATCTTAAGGGCCACATTATAGCAGAAGCTAAGTCTTGTAAATGATTATACACAAGAAGTAATTGATGAATCCAATCATAAGTTGTTCTCCAATTCTACATTATTTACCAAAACTACTGTGAAATGAACATAGAAATGGAACAGTGGAGTATCTTAAGCACTTACCTCTGTCAAGAGAACCTCCTGAAATCTTCTTTGGAGCAGCAGGTTCTGGAGGCTCTGATAAAACAAGAAACTCAATCAACTTATTGGTTATGCCATAACTAGAAAAGAATAATTTCCACTTCAACCAAATTGTTTTAATTCTAATGAGTATATACAGAATAAAAGCTTTAATTCTCTGCGATCTTGCCGAGTGGATTCTACTGTTTTGTTACAATACCAACATGGATTGACAAAAGAGTTCGCCATCCGGTCTCAGTCAACACCAACACATTTCATGCAAGACACTGCTATATTTCCCTTTACAGCTTCAATTATTGAAGGCCAAAAAAAGACGAAGTGAGGTCCCCCTCTTACGGGGATCCCATGACAGTTGGCCTTTAGTAAAGCAACCATTATTCAACCTCTTGTGGAGTTGTCGGGATCTTATTCAACTATGGAAATGAATGCATTTGGGCCCTACAGATACAGTTCCGGCACGTAGGCAAAACTGCAAATAGATAATCAAGTCTCTTCAAATCCCATCATATCACACAACCCCAAAATCGCAAGTAACAGTAACGTTTCAGATTTGGTAATAGCCGGCACAGCCTCGCTCAGCAATGGAATACTAAGAAATTACTCTTTTGAGAAAAAGATGTCCATGACCATTTAGTATAAAAAACAAGAGGAGAGAGAGCATCATTGTGAATTATTGCCAAACTTTTGGATGAACAGTTCACACAAACTGTACGTATATACTCAGAATTGATCGCAACGGTATAGAAAGTTGAGTCTTTTTGAGTACCATCTGTACAATATAGCAATCAGGAAACTTTGAAAAGGAGCAGAAGACAATAAACTTTCCCAGAATCCCAGACCAAGGACATAGAGAAAGAACGATGAGCAGAAATACCCGCAAAAAGGAAATCTGAGGAAAGTACAACAAAACAAACAAATAAGACAAACCCAGAAGAAAAGCTGGGATCTTTCACACCCTCAGCTTTGGTTAAAGCAGAGTAAATCGCATACTTTCACTTCCCATCCAAAAGCTATGTTACCTTAACCAAGCACATACAATACATATAAAGACAATTAACTACGTAGAAGACGTATACATATATATATAAAGAAAGATGTCTACTTTCTACAACAGCAAGAGCTTTGGATTCCTCTGAAGGTGGTGGCGCTGGAACCATTGCTTTCTCCTCCGTCACATCCTTCTTAGGTTCAACCGTACTCTCAGTCCCAGTTTCCGGCTTGTTCACTGCCAATTCCGCCATTACTTTCAGTCAGCTATAGATATCTCCCTCTTACTAGCTTAACACTAAATACGGGTCTGAGCTCTTGCTCTCGTACCACCTTAAATGCTCAATTTAGCCACTTCGAAGAAACTTTCGGTGCTCTCTCAAGGTGGGTCCCCTGTTCCCTACTAACACTGTTCATCGAACCTCGGGTTCTGATGATCTCGAGGAAACACCTATTACGTCAACCGTCCGTTTCAAACATTCGATCGATCGAACGGTGACAGGGGATGGGAACATGGGACCAGAAGAGAAGTTTGTTGTATGGTAAATTTGCTCATATGCCGACAGACACAAGTAACCGTAAAATCCCCACACGGAAGAACTACGTGTAAGAAACAACATCGTCGGCATGCTTACTACGACGTCGGTTAAGGAATGTGTACAAAATCGTCTTTTCGCATTGCAAGCAGATTTGGGTTATTTAAAACAACGTGGTAGTATAAGGTGTGTTGTCTCTTATGGTGGGGCATTAGACCTGCACGGATAAGCTGGCTACGAGGACGTGTGATCCTGTGATGGTACACGTTGAAGGGTGGGGGTGCATGGTATAACTAGAACATGCACGGTTTTTTGGGTGACGTGGCAACGAACAGTCCAAAGACTAAGATGATTACAGCGTTTTAAATGTACATTTATTATATAATTAAAATAAATTATTTAACTATTAAAGAAGTTAAAATGAAATAAAAATAATAAAGGAGTTCAAATTCGCTCTAATTCAAAATTAAGATATTAAATTTAATAAACTTAAATTCAAATTTAACAAACTTTTATCCATTAATTATAACTAAATTTTTATAATTTGAATTTAAATTAACTAATTAATAAATTAAATTAAGAGAACAAATGCATTTTGATTCATTATTAATTATATATCACAATAACAATATTTAATGAGAATCTTGCTAAAGTGCCGAGTTTTGAGAGGTAAGTTATATTAAGTAATGTAAAAAAAAAAGTTATATTAAGTAGTATACAATATAAAATATAAAATACAAATAAAAATGTATAAATAAAAATAAAAATTTTATTTATTTATTTATTTATGTTCATAAATCTAAAAATTGATTTACTTAAATTTTATTTTTAATTTAAGTAAAACATCATTATTTCTTCTAAATAACTATAGATATATAAGAGTTTTTTTAGATTTTTCAAGATTTTGTAATTTTATATCTTGTTTTAGAGTTTAATTTGAAATAAAGTTAAGGGCAACCTGGCACAAGCCTAATTAAATTTTTATTTTTTAAAAAATAACAAAACGACATTGATTTGCTAGGTCTTTAGCTAAGCAAGACGTATCTAGTTGATCCAGACTTATCTTGTTAATTTTGAGTACAGTCGACTTAGGTCGGGCCAAGTCGGAGCTCTCATTAATTATACTTTATACCCATTTGTTATGAGAATATAGTAAGCTTGGGTAATTATTGGAAGACTAAAATTTTAGAAATTAAAATAAGTTTAATTAATTGTATTAGGTAAATAAAATGTTTAAGAGAAAAATTTTAAAATTTTGAGCTAAATTTAATAAAAATGTAGATTAGAAGACTTTAAATACATTTTAATTGATATAATTTTTAATTTATTAAAAATTTTAATTAAAATTTATTTTAAAATTTTTTAAAAATATTAAAAAATTGAACGTTCTACAATTTTAGAGTTAATTATATTAAAATAAAAACGTTAAGATTTAAAATATATATTTTTATAAATAATAAAAACAATAATCACCGTTCGAAACGACGCCAGATCGTGATATTGATTGTTAGGCGCTCGAGAAACTGAGGGAAAATGGGAAATCGCAATCCTCGAAGGGACATTAGTTTTGACTCAAAAAGACTGAAGAAAACGGTATTCAATCGGAAATCATGGCACAAGCACTGAATTGAAACAAATGGAATCTGAGTCGGAAAATCGGTGGGGTGCACATCGAAAGGACTGGGGAAAGAAGATCTCAGAGAAGGTGATATCTGTATACAATTCACTCCCCAAAAAAGGAAAGCCTCAGGGACGCGAGGTCACTATCTTGGCGGCATTTCTCGTCTCCTCCTCCACATCTCAAGGTCTCAAACCCACCCAATTGTTGTTTTCATCTCTCTAAACAACCGAATATTTTCTACTATTTGATGAAAATCCCTATTTTTACGTGAGCGTTAGATTTGGAAGTTGTTGCATTGGGGACGGGGACCAAATGCATTGGACGTTCGCAGTTGAGCGCGCGTGGTGATCTCGTTAACGACTCTCATGCTGAAATTATCGCTCGAAGAGCTCTTTTGAGGTCTGTTAACTGTTTGCATCGTTAATTCTTGGTGTCGAAGAAGTAAATTGATTGATTGTCTAAATTTGCAAGTGTAAATTAGGTTCTTCTACGCAGAGATACAACGGATTGATGGGATATTAAAGAAAGGGAGTGACTTGTTAAACGAAGAATTGAGAAACTGTGTTTTTGAATTGGATATGGACGGGTCTAGTCAAGGGAGATTCAAACTGAAGGAAGGTTTACAATTGCATCTCTACATATCACAGTTGCCATGTAATTCATAGTGATGTTTTCTTCTTGTTATGGATTTTGTTTTGTAACAAGTATTTGTTTTGACATTCTGAAGTAGTGGTTTTTCCTTGCAGGTGGAGATTCTTCTATTAGCTCACCATGGTCTCCAATTAGAAATTTTTTTGTTAACCAAGGAGAAGACTGTTCAACTTTAGACAACAAAATTTGCGGTACTCCTTTCAATTTTCTCCACTTATAACATTGGTTTTCCTCATTGAGGTTATATCAATGGCCTCCTTCTCCTTTCTATGCCTTGACCACTTCTTTATAAGGTTCTACGGTAACTTATATTATGATTTTTGAACTCAAGCTAGCAATTTGATGCATACACTTTCAGCTAATTATTCAGAGATCAGTGGCATGGTTCAGAGGAAGCCGGGTCGTGGTGACACCACATTGTCGGTTAGCTGCTCTGACAAGATAGGTCGATGGAACGTTCTCGGAGTTCAAGGTAGACAGTTTTTACGGTGTATGATTGATTTTACAAATTTTGTGTGCTCTTGACTTCTATGATCATAACCAGTATGTCAATATCTTTGTTGTTCTTACCGCAGGTGCTTTGCTTTCCCACTTCCTTCTTCCTGTTTACATCTCTTCAATTAGTGTTGGACAATCCCTGTACACTTCTGAAAGCTTTTGTTTGGAGGACCACTTGAAAAAGTCTTTGTATGATCGCGTGTTACCATTTGCAAATGATCTTTTGGCTCCTTTCCGAGCAAATGAGGTCTGCAATATGCTTAGTTTCTCAGTAATTGTAGAAAGTCAGCATCACTTTGGCTGTTCTTTCTAATGCCTACTGGCAGCCACATTTCTGTGCAGCTCCTGTACCACCTGTGGAGTTTCGGCATGCTGAGACTGCTCATGCCACATTAACTTGCGGGTATTTCAACTTAATTCATCCTGATATAGTTGCAAAAGATCTTATTTCTGCTATTTGTAAGCTCTAGCTATGTGCTTTGTCTCATAGATATTCAATATGTTGGAATAAGTCTGGGTTGCATGAGGTTGTTCTTGGTACTACTGGGAGAAAGCAAGGCACGTCTGCCAGAGGGGCAGTTTCACCATCTACTGAATCATCCTTGTGCAAGTAAGACCCAAATTAACATTAGCTGAAGGTGTCCTATTAGTTTAGTTAGTTGAAATTGGTATCGTTGTAATATAACTTATTTGTTTTCTTATCTCTAGGAAGCGGTTACTAGAGATCTTCTTGCTATTAAAACCTGATTTGCAAGCTACAGTATTGGCGAAAGAGATCACTTATAGAGACCTCAAGGTTACATCTTGTTTTTCCTGTCTCCTTTTTCTTGTAATTAATTGTTGATTTGCAATAATTCCTGGAATACAAGCAGTTAACATGGAATCAGTGTCCTTTTAATTTTTGGATTTAACCATGTTAGTTAAGTTGCTTTAATGTGGATATCCATGTGGTTTCTTCAATATTTTAAATTGATTATAATTTTGCAAAAAGATATTTATTGTCTTAAAATTAATATTATTTAATTTAATATAAAAAATTTAAATTAAAGTTACTTTCACCAGAATCTATAACATGTCAAATTTTGCTGAATGTAATTCTCCTTTATATATATATATATATATAAAGACTGATTGAATTGCAGAAAGCTCTACAAAATTGAGTTTTGAGGCATAATTTATAAACTCATTTTGTTTCTTGTAATATAATGCATAATTATAGTATCATCTCTTTTGTTGCTTCTTATCGTAATTGTCAGTTGAGGCCTAATAGGGCATTATCTTGTTTCACATACATGATTGAAGACTTCAGGCTTCTTATTTAATGGTATTTGGTGTAATTTACGCCAGACCTCAATAAATGCTTGATTTGGGTGTACCGGTTTCTCTTGATACGTTTCTTTGCAGAGTAATGCTCAAGCTTATAACTCAGCTGCTACAACTTTTAAAAGCAGACCGCCATTCAACAATTGGCCATCGAAATCCTTGGACTTGGAGGCCTTTTATGCTTTTACGTAATGAGGCTTGTGCCTACTTTCATCTTGGCCTGTTTTTGGTTACGATTTCAATGTTTATGCTGTGTGACCATTGTGCCGTTCACACTCCGGTTGCATGAGCAACCTTCTAAGGTTAACCTCGTCTGCCATTATTATGGTAGTTATTAATCATTACTAAAGGGAAAACCATAATTTTCAGGTAACTGACACTAAAATTCTTTGATCCCTTCAGACTTCAAGAGGTGTTCAAAATGTTTAATGGTTAGTGGAAGACCAAATCTTGTCATCTTTTAAGGACTGATCTTTGGCAGAAGGATTGACCATTATTGGCTCCTCAGTACCATTTGCTGCATCTTAACATCTCAACGATGGTATGCACAAGAAAGCAGCATCATCCTTTTTTCTTGTTGTGATGGGTGTGTACATTCTTAGACATGCCAATGGCTAGTTCCTTATGTGGCATTAACATAACTTTGTACTTCAAGTCGATTTTGATATGAAGGATTAGTTTATTGGCACAAGTTCATGTTTTTTTTTTGGGTTAACTGGAGAAAGAAACTATCTAGGACTAACGCTTCAAGATGGCCACTGATCTATGATCATTCTGAAGCAATAAACGTAGTCCTGGAGCTGGATTCTCCCAAAGAGACTATCGAGTTATAGTTGAGGAACCCTGCTTAGCGAGGAAGTTCGCACATTGATTAGTTTCACAAAAAATATGCTGGAGAGAGCAATACCAATCTCTTGCAATCAACGTCCTGATGTCCTCAACCAGAACAAACATAGGGTGTGAATGGGAGCAAGAAGTCAGCACCAGATTTACCACATCTTAAGAATCAGACTCAACAATAACTTTGCGGTAGCTACGAGCCCATGCCAAAATTAAACTATGCCGAATTGCCTACAATTCGACTACAGTATTAGAAGCATGACCAATATATACCGAGAAACCAATAATCCAGCGCTCATATTCATCTCGAATCAGACCTCCAAATTTAGTATCACTCGGATTGTCAAGAGCACTGCCATCCACATTTAATTTCACAAAACCCATCAGAGGACAATGCTAAGAGATCCATACACTGGTAGTGTGTGCGGGAGCTGAACTAGGAAGAGAAAAGGCCATTCTACAATCATTGATCAACATAATATGTCATTGACGGTGAGCAATGGTAGGAATCGTTTCATGTTGAAGAACATCCTTATTTCTAGCACACCATACAACCCAAGCGCCAATCACAATATTCAAGACATAATCATAAGGTAAACTAGTGTCAATGGTATGCATGTTAAGCCAATCATCAATAGAAGATGAGAAAAAACAGCATGGAATGGTTCCAAGAATTTGGTACCAAAATTGCTTTCCCATAAACAAATTCTAATGGCACGAAGAGTTATTTCATTGCTTTGACCACATGGAGAACACACCGGAAATTGTAGAAAACCACGATCAGAGGGTGTATAAAACTAAGTTCATTTTAATCGCAGATATAAGATATACATAGAAGGATGTGCAGGGCCTATAAGTCTGAAATACATCTCAGCATGTGATGCTATGTCCCTTTATATCACTCCTCGTTATTATGATTTCTAACATAAGAGGAATGGTTCATACTCAATAGAAGTGATATTTGATAGTTTTTAAAAATAAGGTATTGATGTGTTAGTTTGTCAAATCCTAAGAAATTAGCCCAAATTTATCTATCTACTATTTGTAAGTTAAGATATTTCTTATCTATATAATAAATGCTAATTTATCTATCTACTATTTGTAAGTTAAGATATTTCTTATCTATATAATAAATAAAACCTTTACACCTTCAAATTAAATAATTAATTGGACATTAACTTTTCATAGATTCTCTCATTCTAATACAAGCTAGGTTTGAGCTGATGGACTTTGGGTTTAACTTTTTTTAAAAAGGGGCCTTGGGCCAGACTTGAGCTTGAGATGCCCAAGCCCAACCTAACCTGAGGTTAGATACATAAAAAAAGACATCGTTTTCTATTTTTAATTTTTAAGAAATAAAAAATTAGGTTGGTGGGCCAAGTCAGGCTCAAGTATGGTTGTCTCAAACCCAGTTGGGCCCATAGTCTAGCCCGAGCCTAGCCAAAAAGTTGTCGGATTGGGCTTAGGCCTCAGACTAGTCTTATTTTAGTTAAACAAGTTGAGACGTGAGAAACAATGATTAAAAATTTAAACAAGTTTGATCGATTTAATTATTAAAGTCTTAAATCGATCAATTTTTTAGTTCAATTTAACTTAAGAATGCTTGTTATTAAAATTCAATTGGCTTATTAATTAACCGATGAGTTTTGTTAAATTAATTAATTTTTATATACTAAAATAAACAAATTGATTTTTTTCATTTTCAATTAAACTTGAACTTCTTCTTTTTCTTCTGACTAAAGATAGTTTTCTTTTTTAATTATTTTAATTGTATTTAATCTTTATTATATACAATTTTTATGATGGTATAATACCTGTTAAATCATTTAAACCTTATATCTCTTAATTAAGTTGTTTAATTTCTGATTCAATTTTCGAAATGAATATTGGAAGAATCAAAATAAGGAATTTTTGTATCTAACAATGGTGCCCTTTGATATCATTAGGCATGATTATGTTATATGAAAAGCCCTTTCTGGCCAGCCTCCCAAGTCCTTTAAGAAAAACCAAATCCCAATGAGATGAACTCAGATTAGCCATGCCCTAGACGATCATAGAGTTCAATTGTTGAGTTTTGTTATCTGTGTCGAGCTTCTTGTAGGAAGATCTGAGTGGAGTAGTCGAAACCATCGATCGAGTAGCTAGAACCACACCCTCCTTAAATCGAGAAATGAAGCTAAGATTTGAGAAAGGGTAAGTTAGTTTTACCCTTATTGAATACGAAGTGTCGTTAAATGTTGGACTGGACGTTTCTGTTTTTGTATTTGTTTGGAACCAGTGTTTAAAAGGGTTTCTCTCACAAGTGAGAGATCCTCCCCCATTTTTGTAACTTCTCTGTTATATTGAATTACTTTTTTAATATCTCAAAAATAGTTTTCCAACGGGAATTCGTGAACATTAATAATAAAAAAATATTATTTTATACATTAATAATAAATCTTATTAATCATCTAACACATATAAATTATCTAAACTCTTCGTTCTTATTCAATTTTAAGAATTTAACACTCACATCGTAATAGTATAAATCACAACTTGATTTCTAAAAATTATGTATATATACAAAGCTATATGTAATCAACATTACTCGTAAATAAGGAAAAATAATAACTCTTAATTAAGGTAAACGTTAACTCCTGATTATCATATAGTAACTCCTATTTACAAGTATATTTCTAATATCCTCTTCAAGTTTGTGCATGCACGTCATTAATGCTTGATTTGACAAGCAAGTATTGAAATTGCAATCATCCGAGAGGTTTGGTAAAGATGTCTGCCGGTTGAAACTGTGATTTCACATGCAATGTAATGATGACTTCTGCTTGAACAAGTGACAATCAATCTTTATATGTTTAGTGGATTTATGAAAAAATGGATTAGCCGCTATATGAATTGCAAATTAACTATCACAAAAAGAGTAATAGGTTCACGATAAACTTCACCCAAAGAAGTCAATAGAGACTTTAATCATACAATCTCACTAGAAGCGACAGACAGTGCCCTAGACTCGACTTCCACTGATGATTTGGACATAGTATTTTGGTTCTTTGTCTTCCATGAGATTGGTGATTGATCGAGCATCACAAAATAGTCAATCAATGAACGACATGAAATATGACAACTCGTCCAATCCGAGTCACAAAAAGCCCAAAGTTTTAAATCACTTTCCACCCGAAAGAGAATGCCCTGACCTAGTTGCCTCTTAATATAATGCATAACACACATAGCCACTTCAAAATGCTACTTACGTCATGCCTAAGTAAACAACAACAACAACATATGGACCGCGTACAAAATATCAGGCCGAGTGATTGCAAGATAGATGAGATGTCCCACTAGCTATTGATAAGACGAATAGTTTGCCACTAATTTACCATATGCTAAGCCTAGTTGGTGATCATACTATATTAGAGTGTCTGTCAGTTTGCTTCCAAGTAGTCTTGTTTTGAACAATATATCCAAAGCATACTTCTACTGACACAAGAATAATGATACGCTAGAAATTAAGAAAAAGAACAAGAGAAGGAAGAGAAGACTAATTTCTATAATTTTCTTTTCATTTCTTCCCTTTGCAATCCCTTACAAGCTCCAATATATTCTCATCCTCACCCCATCAGCTCTATGCAGCTGTACAAATTGTTATTTTATTCTCTCATTATAACTACCTCTCACTCATTCACGTGTTTCTGCAATTATCTCTTAACCTTGGCTGGTACGTGCCTCACTCTAGTACTACGCCTTAAAGGAACCAGGCCATCTTCGTCCTCCTTGCTGTATCCTTCTATTGGATTCACACTTTCATTGGTTTCTTCTTGCTCATTGGGCTTCTTTTGCTCTTTTGGGATCATATCATCACTCCTTTCCTCGAATTGGACCTTGCCCTCAAGGTCTAAGTCAAGCTAGTCTTTATTGAACTGGATCAAATCCTCCCAGGTGGAGGACTCAGGTTGCAACCCGACCCACTGCACTAGTATCTATTTTGTCTTTTGACCATTGGGGAGTGTTTAACTTTGACTACCCACAACTACCAAAGGCTCCAAAACAGGGTGATTGTGGATAGCAGATGGAGGTAGAGTGGTGACTCCAACGGGCTGTTGTCCATGGAAGCGCTTGATGAGAGAGACATGGAAGACATTGTGAATACAACTCCCAGCAGGTAGCTCCAATTCATAAGCAACAGGATTTATTGCACGAGCTATTCTATAAGGGCCGAAATACTGCAAACCCAACTTCTGATTGTGCTTCGAGGTCACTGAATGCAGTTTATAAGGTTGTAATTCACTAAGACCATATCTCCCTTGTTAAAGTGGACTTCCTGTCTGTGTCTATCTACTTTTTGCTTCATTCTGTTCCTAGCCTATTCCAATTGCTATTTGAGGAACTTGAGGAGCTCATTACTGTGTGTTTAATTGAGTGTCCAAGGACTCAATTTTGGTAGTGCTTGGTATATACATAGGAACATGCTGCACTTCACGGCCATAGAGAGCTCTAAATGGTGACATTCTGATGGATGTATGAGAGGTGGAATTGTATCAGAATTCTACCCATAGTAAATACTGCAACCACTTGTGGGGAAATTCATGCACAAAATAGCGGAGGTATTGTTGGAGTGTTCATTTGAAAACTTCCAATTGGTCGTCCGTCTATAGATGCCACTGAGAGCAAATAATTTTTCCTAGAACTGATTCACAAAAAGTGAGTCTTGATAGTGGTGATTGATTTCAGAAATTCATAGAGGCGAACAATCATATCAATGAATTTCTCTACTACCGTTGAAGCATTAAAGGAACTAGGTAGGGTAGCGAAGTGAGCAAACTTCGTCAATCTATCCACCGTTACCACTATGATAGTCAAACCTTTGGTCAGAGGCAATCCCGTAATGAAATCCATGGTTAAGTCCTCCTATATATGGCTTGGAGGGGGTAATGGTTGTAAAAGACCAGCTGACGGGGTAGTGCAGTATTTCACATGCTGAAATGTTGGACATTCTTTGATAAAAGCAATAACGTCCTTCCAAAGCTTAGGCCACCAAAAGTTCTAGCTGATTTGTATGTATTTCTTTAGAATACCAGCATGTTCGTTGAGCTTGGTAGTGTGGAACTCATGGAGGAGAGTGTTTCGAAGGGGGAAATCCAAAGCCAAGAGGAGTTTGCCCTTAAATAACATAATGCCATTGACAATCTGATAGTCTTCAGGAAGATGACCAAGATGGAAAGCATTGTTCAATTCCTTAAGCTCCGGTGATGCTTGATTCTCTTTCCTGATGTCGTCCACAATGTTGAGAACTTGTCTAACTTCCAAAAGGAGCACTATAGTAGAGGAATGAGAGAGAACATCAGCAGGTCTATTTTTCTTGCCTGGGTGATAAAGAATCGCGTAGTCAAAGCCTAAGAGCTTACTCAGATAATATTGCTACTCTGGGGTCTGGATTGCTTGCTGCATTAGGTTTCTGAGGCTCCGATGGTCAGTATAAATAAGAAATTTCCTACCCAACAGGTACTGACATCATTTGAGGACGACCTGCACGATGGCATATAACTCTCTGGAATAGGCAGAGCTCTTACTCATGCGTGGGCCCAACTTCTTTTGTTCTAGCTCAGGACTGTGCCAATCCCTTTCATTGAAGCATCGGTTTCCATAACAAAAACTTGAACAAAATCAGGCAAGGCTAAGACTGGAGCAGAGCACATGGCATATTTGAGTTGTTTGAGAGCAATATCAGATGCTTCAGTCTACTAAAAATATTTACGCTTTAGCAAATCTGTGAGTGGGGCTCAATGACAGCATAGGCTTGATGGAGCGACAATAAGAGCCGTTAAGTCCCAAAAATCCTCTTAATTCCTTAACTGTCTGGGGTAGAGGCCATCAAACCATTGCATGAATTTTGTCTTGATCAGGCTTGAGGCCTTCTTGGTTCACTATGTGTCCAAGGTGGTCAATACTCATGGCGCCAAAAACACACTTAGGTAGTTTAGCGATGAAATGATGATGTTCTAGTGTCTGTAGAACTAGCCTGAGGTGTTGCACATGCTTAGTTAAACACTTGCTAAAAAATCAAAATGTCATAAAAAACAATTAAAATTTACGCAAATATGGCCTGAAAATGGTGTTCATGTTCCTTGAAAGGTGGCTGGGGCATTTGTCAAGCCAAATGGCATGACAAGGAACTCATAATGGCCTTCATGAGTCCGAAACGCTATCTTATATGTGTCATGCTCAGGCATCCTGATTTGATAGTAGCCTACCATCAAATCCAGTTTAGAAAAGATCATAGCACCGTGAAGTTTGTCTATTAACTCGTCAATTGTAGGGATTGGAAATCGGTCCTTGATGGTGATAGAATTCAATGAATGGTAGTTAATACAAAATCGTCAGGTGTCATCTTTCTTTTTGATGAGGAGCACTGGAGAGGAAAAAGAACCGGTGCTAGGTTTAATGATGCCTTTGTTTGAGCATGTTAACCATTTGTTTTTCGATTTCACTCTTTTGGAAATAGGGATATCTGTAGGGCCTGACATTGATTGGTTGGGAGTTTGGTAGAAGGTGGATATAGTGTTCAAACGATCTAGATGGGTTAAGGCTATTAGGAGTTTGAAAAACCTGAGGGTATTGATCCATAACAACTTGAATTTCAGGTTTTTGGTAATTTAGGAAATAGAGGGTTGGTAACATGGTTGAAGTAAATAAAGGTATGATATGTCTTGGTCAGAGTGGTTAATTTTGGTAAGTTGGTGTAAGGACACCGAAGAGGGCCTCAGAGTTTTTCACCATGAAGGGTAATTGGTTGTTGGTTCCATGTAAATTGCATGGTTCAGGTTTGGTAATTCTTGAGCACAATTTCGAGAAAATAAAGCCATAGTAACCCCAGAAGTAACTCAACTCCTTCAATGGGCAGCACAAAAATATCCATGATAAAAGAGTGTTGTTGCAAAGTCAGTTGGACCTATTTGCAGACATAAGAACAGGGTGACCGATTGCCATTGCCCACTTGGACAAAGAACTCAGGACATGGTGTGACTGGAAGGCCCAAACATATGACAACTTTAGGATGAATAAAATTATTTGTTGCCCCATCATCCACCAAAACCTGAATACTCTGGCCTGCACATTGTCCAGTAAGCCGAAAAGTCCTGAAGAGACCTAAATCCGATAAGGCTAAGTAACTAATTTCGGGTGGTTCCAATGGAGTGTTTCCTACAGTAGTTTCGACGGTATCAACTAGTGAGTCATCAATGGGAGTCTGTCCTTCCTCGAGACACTCATCCTCGAAGGACATTATGAGATATTTGTTCCTACAACAATGGCCCCGCACAAATTTCTCGTCACAATTATAGCAGAATTGTTGAGCTATTCTCTGCTGCATTTCTTCATTGGATAACTTACGGATAGGGATATTTTTTTGGCTAGTGGGTAAAATTGGCTGAATGGTGGTAGATTTGGGGTTCGGTGGGGGTAAAAGGCTGGGTAATTGAGAAGGAGATGGTCTAGTCCAAATTGGCTTAGAGGTGGCTCGGAGTTCATTATACTTGGCTTCATGTAACTTAGCAAGAGAAATAGCATATTGAAGTAAAGGGGTTTGAGCAATCTGCAACTCACGTTTCAATTATGGTTTGAGTCCGGAAACAAATATGCTGACCAAAAAAGGCTCAGTAAGTCCATGCACCTTAGTGGACAATCCCTCAAAAGTAGCTTGATATTCCAAAACGATGGCCGTCTGCTGTAACTTCACCCAGGCTCCCTTTGGGTCATCATAGAGAGAAGGTCCAAAATGACAAGATAGAGATTCAATAGAAGCAGCCCAGGTGGACAGGAGATCATTGACATGCATCCAATGGTAGTAAGATAACGCTCGTTCGTCCATATGTAAGGAAGCAATGGGTAGACATTGGTCAAAAGGGACGTCAAGCAGATTGAAATATTGATTAGCACGATACACCCACCCTTGGACGTCTTCCCCATGAAACTTTGGGAGTTCAATCTTTAGAGACTAGATTAAAGGTGGATTGGCCATTGGGAGTATGGCCCCCCTCTTTGCCTGCCTCTACTGGTGTTGGTTTTTGATTAGCCATAAGCGATTGTCAATACCCTGCAGGTTATCCTGTAGTGCTTGAGCCCACGGTGGCAGTGCATCCATGGAGGTCAATGAAAGCACTAGATGATACGCTAGAAATTATGACTAATTTCTATAATTATCTTTTAATTTCTTCCCTTTGTAATCCCTTACAAGCTCCAATATGTTCTCGTCCTCACCCCATCAGCTCTATGCAGTTGTACAAATTGTTATTCTATTCTCTCAATATAACTACCTCTCACTTGTTCACATGCTTATGCAATTATCCCTTAGGCTTGGCTGGTACGTGTCTCACTCTAGTGCTACGCCTTAAAGGAATCAGGCCATCTTCAGTGGTTTCTTCCTCCTTGTTGTATCCCTCTATTGGATCCACACTATCATTGGTTTCTTCTTGCTCGTTGGGCTTCTCTTGCTCTTCTGGGATCATATCAAATAACCCCTTGGATAAGCAGGTCACTTTAATCCTTAGGAAATACTTTAATAACCTCAAATCTTTAATATTGAAGCACTTATATAGGTACGCCTCAAAAGTTAAACAATCTACTGTGTCGTTCCTATCAAAATCTTTAGCGTTATGGTCAACTTGGTGAACCAATTTTAAGAAGCCTAGCACAACCCATAAATTGTCTTGTATAATCAACAAACTTTATCTTCATGACCTGTCATGAATCAAGGAAGAAGCTTCATGTATATTTCCTCCACCAAGTTGCCATATAATAACAAGTTGTTAACATCCATTTCATGCAAACTCCCAACCTCGTGCAACTGCTATGGACAAAAAAACACAAACACCGTGTATGGTTACTGTCCTCATGAGTGGGGACAGTTGACAAAACAAAATAATCCTGTCCCCCTTGGTTGTTTGGTTGATGTCCCTGCGTTTATGTCCCCTGTCTCTAGAGGACAGGGACAAAGAATTTTGTCCCTTTGAAAACCGAAGGACAAAAATTCTTTGTGCCTGTCTCCAGAACAAAGACAGACGCTCCCTCCCAAATTACCCCTCTCCTCTGATATTTCGTCCTTCTTTCTCTCTC
>JANVCQ010000004.1:2476481-2487806 GCA_025531925.1 Erythroxylum plowmanianum
ATTTGTTAATTTTTTAACTAATACAAATCATTCGTAATAAAATTATCAATGAATTACATATTTCTAATCATATTAAGAATCAAGGGCATTTTTGTCATTGACATAATTTTTCGTTCTGTCTACTGCAACCAAACACATTCTGTCCTCGAGATGGAGACAGTTTTTTCTGTTCTGTCCACCACAATTAAGTACCTCACTGTCTCTAATTTTTGTTCCGTTCCGTCTCTAAATTTTTGTTTTGTTCCATCTCCAGATATCAGAAATAGCAACTATACGCAGCGAAACAGTCATGGGCTTAGCAATCAACAAAAATGTAATCGTGACCTTCAGTCCACGTGAAACCCTTTGCTTAATCTTTACTATAAGTGATGACAACAGTTTCTAAAATTGTTCACTCTATATACCTGAAATGCTTCTAGTGCTCTAAAGTAAATTTTAATAAAATATTTTTATTTAATAATAAAGTTGACTAATGAGTGACAAAGGTCGTTCGTAATTGGGCCCTACACGTATACAAGACAACGCTCTCCATTTTCTAAAAATACTTCATATAATTTTCTGTCCAGTGGCCATCCAAATCGCAGATTCCAACAGAAATATTTATAAGTTATCCTCCACAAGCACAAGAACGTGGAATCTGACAGGCTTTCAAACGGTATAGATCTCAGTAACTAGAAGGGCGTCCACCTAACGGCGGCCACGCTTGTTTGGTTGATAAAGATTTGAGTCTTGTGTGATTCTATACAACCAGATGATGAAAAGGATAAAAGGGTCGGAAGATTTTCTGGAGCTTGATGGTCCTATTGGACAAGTAGGTAAAGATGTTGAAGAACAATCTGCAGAGACATAGGTGCAGCTTCTGGTATGGTTCATCGTCATGGCTTCATAGACATTTTCTGAAGATAACTTGGGTACATGTATCAAAAGCAATCACAATATTGGTCACCTTCTTGGTCTTCGCCTTCCTTGGTGTCTTGATCTACGTAGGTCGGTTCGATACTGTAAGTTTCAGAAATCCCTGGTCTTAAGTAACGATGTAAAGTTCTGCCATTTGTTAGGATAAATGTAAAATGGAGGTCTTGAGAGATGTTATAAACCTGCCTGTTCTTATCATGTTCTCTAAGCTTTGAATTTTGTTTACGGCAACCTTTCCTCCATTAGGATTGCTAAAGCTACTGTCGCATCTATGTGTTTCAGGCGGTATTTGGAACTTTTTTACCTGTTAAACAAGGACATGAACTTCTATGTGCCACTTCAAACCTGACGAAACAGAACCTACAACAACAATCAAACGTTACATGCCCATCATACTTCAGATGGATTCACGAAGATCTGAAACCCTGGAAAGAGACAGGAATCACAAGGAGCACGCTCGAAAGGGCTCGCAAGACCGCTCATTTCAGGTTGGTGATCGTGGACGGCAAGGCGTATGTGAAGAAGTACAGGAAGTCTATACAAACAAGAGATGTTTTCACTTTGTGGGGTGTTTTGCAGCTACTGAGGCTGTATCCTGCAAGAGTGCCTGATCTGGAACTCATGTTTGATTGTGGTGATAGGCCTGTTGTTCAGTCAAAGGACTTCCAGCGTCCAAAAGCAAGGCCACCGCCGTTGTTCCGATATTGTTCCGATCAGTGGAGCTTGGACATTGTGTTCCCTGATTGGTCTTTCTGGGGCTGGTAAAAAGAATAAAAAATACTTTAAAAACTCCTTCTGATCAATTAGTCTACAAGGAACCAACCTGTGGTTTCAAACGTGCAAAATGGCAGGGCTGAGACGAACATAAAGCCATGGAAAGGTGTGATGAAGGATATAAAAGAAGGAAACAAGAGAATCAAATGGAAGGATAGGGTTCCATATGCTTATTGGAAAGGCAACCCACATGTAACTCCAGCTAGACAAGAGCTTCTCAAGTGCAATGTCTCTGAGAAACATGATTGGAACACTCGCCTTTATGTTCAGGTTCTTCAACTTTATCTGTTGAGTGGAGTTGACACTTGCAACTCTACTTTAATTATGCTTTGATTCTTTTCCTTTTCAATTTCAGGATTGGGAACGAGAATCCACGAGTGGATATAAACAATCAAATTTAGAAGATCAATGTAGTCACAGGTTTGATCAAAATGGACAGTCTAATATCGGTTGAACCTCTTAAATCTTAAGTTTTTTTTTTTGAAAACATTAAGAAAAAATACAAGAGAGTTTGACGTTATTATTTTTCTTTTTCACGCACATTGCAGATACAAGATATACATAGAAGGATGGGCGTGGTCTGTTAGCGAAAAGTACATCTTAGCATGTGATGCTATGACCCTTTATGTTGCTTCTCCTTATTATGATTTCTATATTAGAGGAATGGTTCCATTGAAGCATTACTGGCCTATTAAAGACGATACCAAATGCACTTCTCTTCAGTTTGCTGTGGATTGGGGGAATAATCACACCAAAGAGGTACCGCCACCTTTTCTTTTCCTCTTAGTGAAACTTCTTTGAGGCTTTGCCTCTTTTGAACCTTTTCTAGATCAATTAGATGATGTTTATAAGATGATTCAATTTAGTTCTTAAACTTTAAGTGAACTATAGGATCTAACTCAAGCTAATTATTTATTATAGAGCTGAATTCGGTTTTCATCTCAGTAATATTTAATTAGTTCATATATGGTATTAATATTACGTATGTATTAATTTTGAAATATAAAGAGTGGGAGTTTGTCCCACATTAGAAAAAAAGAGGAAAGAAGATTAACATTTAAGTCTAGTGGGCTACTCCATCTATTATCAATTGGTTTTAGGATGGAACCTCACTTAAATTTGTAAGTAGTCTAACTTTCCTTATTGTGTGGGCTTGTAGGCTTATTGTAAATTCTAACATGGTATCAGAGCAGGTTGCTTTTATATTAGTCATTAACACCTCAAAATGATATATTATGTCACGTGTTAGACCTACACGTGAGAGGAGTGTGTTGAAATATAAAAAGTAGGAGTTTGTCCCACATTAGAGAAAGAGAGAAAAGAAGACTAACATATAAGTCTAGTGGGCTACTCCACCTATCACCAATTGGTTTTTTGGATGAAACCTCACTTAGACTTATATGTAGTCTAACTTTCTTTCTCGTGTAGACCTATAGGCTCGTTGTAAATTCTAACAATTATTTTTAGTCGAAGTTAAAAAAAAGATTTTTTTTCTAGAAAATTAAATTTTAAATAATTTATTAAAGTGTGATATGCTTTTTAAATTGGTAGATAAAAATAATATCTACTACTTATGTTATTGATTAGCTTATCAATCTAACTTGTTCTTTTCTTCAATTATAAGTTTATGATGCTTTGATATTAATATAGGCAGAAGCCATAGGAATGACTGCAAGCAAATTCATGCAAGAAGACATGAAAATGGAGTACGTGTACGATTACATGTTTCATGTTTTAAATGAGTACGCAAAGCTTCTGAAATTCAAGCCGACGGTGCCTCCAAGGGCTATGGGGCTATGTTCAGAAACAATGACGAATTCGAACAGTGGCACGCACAAGAAGCTCATGGTCGAGTCCATGGTTTTGTCTCCTAAAGAGACGACTCCCTGCAACTTGCCTCCTCCTTACGATCCTCAAGCTCTTCCAGACTTGGTCCATGAAAAATCTATGGCGGCGAGGCAAGTTAAGATGTGGGAGAATGAGTATTGGAACAATCAGAAGCAGGAACAATAGAAGTTTTTCTTTATTAAATTTAGTTTTTACATAAAAGTGTACCGTAGATATATAAATGAGCTTTGGATTCATTAGTTTTTGCGGAGTTTTAAAAATCGAACTAAAAATTAAATTAAAAAGTTAAGATTTAAAAGGTTTAATCGGAATTAGATTGTTATAAAATAAATTAAAGATTGAATAAAATTGAAATTTTTAAAATAAAATTGAATGTGACTATCCTTAATTTAAAGTTTAATTAAAAAATATATTGTTAAATAAAATTTAATTAATTTACGAAAATTGATCGATTAATTAATAAATTAGTCAATTTTTAACAATAAGAATTATTAAAATAAATTGAACCAAAAAGTTAAAAATTAAACTAAAAAATTGGTTCGTTCAAAAATTTTATTGATGAATCGCTCGAACTGGTTTGTTAATTTTTTAATCATAGATTTTTTTGGTAAGTTAAAAAATCAACATATTTACATGTTATTTTCTCTGAACCTAAATTTTATTAAATGTCAACAGTTGAAGATGCCATGGACTTTTAATACGGGCATGATAAAGAGATTAAGTTCAATTTAATTTATAAAGAGGCTAATTTAATTTTAAACCTTTTCAAAATTCTCATTTTAATCTTGCAAGTAAAAGACAAACTTTTCTTATACTTTAAGAAATTTTAACAAATTTTTTAATTTTAAAATTAAGAAAATTCTTGCTTGTAATTTTTATAAAAATTTTAAAAATATCTGAAGATTTAAATAATTTTAAACCAATAACTCTATCTTTTTTTTATACAAAGTAAATACCTTTAATAATTTAAAAATTGGACCTAAAGTTAAACTGACAAAATAATTATAAAATTGGCTAAATATTGAATAAAATTAAAAAATTTTAAATTTAATTAAAAAATAAATTGTTAAATAAAAATTAATTGATAAAAATTTATTAATTAGTAAAAATTGACTGATTAATTAATAAATTGATCAATTTTTAATAACAAGAGTTATTAAAGTATTAAAAATCAAACTTAAAAATTGAACGATTCAATTCAGGTAATTTTTTAATCATTATTAGAAATAGATATTATATATATAAGACTTATAAAAGCAAAAGTTGGGCGTAAAAGAAAGAACAAGACGATATAATTAAAATGAAGATGCTTCAATACAAAACTTACAATCACATATATAAATAATTCACACTCAAAATTGACCCAAAACATTCAATTAGAGTGAAAAAGGTCAAATAATAATTTGTGTATATTATATATAATTCGTTTTTTGTTGATGAGTTCAGAGAGCTCTCCCTTTCACAATGTCCAAGCTCATCTCACTAGGATCAGTTGCTTGCAACTCAACTTGGATTCCATCCAATTCCCTCTTGAATCTGTCCTTGGAGCTTGCATATAGCATCTTACTCCTCACCCTTGAAGGGTCCGGTGACCTACAATCGCAGCAAATCGAAGGATTTGGTCGTCTTATTATAAGTACATGGAATCAAGCAATTTGCATTAGAAGTTCTTCAAGGTTAGGAAATTTCATAAAAACATACAAAGCATTTCTGAAGAAATCGATAATAAAGTAGGGTTTCATTTATGTGATTACATTGGAAATTAGACAGATATGTTGGAGAAGAAAGATGATCCTACCCTGAATCTGAACTTGGTTGGATCAAAAGCAGTGAATTGCATATATATATGGATTTAACTTACCAAGCAATGAAGAAGATCTTGCTTTTCTGGCAGTTCTCGTCAGTAGTGAAATCAAAATCAAAGACAGCATAACGACACTCATTAGGTGGAAGAGAATTGGTGAAATCATCGTACGTTTCTTCAGGACTTCCAACCTTTTCTACCGTCACCTGTTGAATCTTCTCGTCTATCTTGAACACAATGAACCTGTGGTTCCTTTTCGCTTTTAGCTCTTGAAACTTCAACTTGCACTGGTCGTGCACCGCCATGCCAGACGCTGAGTTTGCCTGTCACAACATGTTCATGTCAAATATGCAAACATGCGATTCACCACACTTCAACCCCCATTAACAAACCACAATGTAAAGATTGAAGCATTCAATTTCCATTAATTTGACACTAATCCAACGAAACAAAGTTTTAAATTACGAATTACAAACCGTAAACCATAAACCGTACCATGTTGTCTTCCGATTGTCTGGATTGAAAATTATTAAGAATCGAAAAGAAGAAATAAAAAAAAGAGATATCTGAAACAAAAGAGATGAAAAAGAAAAGCAGATATCTCTTTAAGCTATGTTAATGCATTAAGGGGAAGATAAAACACAAGGAGAGGCTTTTGTGGGTGAAAAATTAAGGGTTGACATTGAAAGGCATTTGGGTGCCTTAGGTTTCAATGCTGTATAATACTCTCCTTTTTTGGTTAAAAATTAGAAATTTATTAGGACTTAATTGTTGAATTAGCAATCAAATCCTTTTTCTTAATTTTCCAAATTTAGGGTTTCTTCAAACTTAGTCTCCACCATGTAATTCGATAGTTAGTTGGATGAGATTAGAGGTAGGATCATAAGATGGGTCAGCAGTCATGTTAAAGCAAAACCGTTATGATAAGGTTTATACAATTTTATCCCTAAAATTACGATTAATTAATCATAATTAAGTTAACCACTTGTCCATATGGAAGGGTTTAGGGTAAACAATATTGGCATCTACCTACTTTTTTTTTAAACGGAGGAGCCCGCAGTCGTTACCTTTTGGATGCACACGATGTAATAGTCTGCAAATCACGTCAACCAAGTATTCCGCACTAGGTAAGTCCTGTAGGACAGATTCGATCGAGGGAGCGTAGGTAGAGAGAATCAAACATAGGACCATTTGGCCCCATACGCCTCCATTCTACCAACTCGACCACTCCTTATGAGGCACATTTACCTACTTGCATGTATTTGGATTACAAACTAATCCTTTTGAGGATTACAAATTTGGGTAATTACTAAGAGTTGAGAGGTATTTTTATTTAGAAAATTCATTAATAAGTTGGAAAAAAAGAATAGGAATTTCAGTTTAATTAATTGAAGAGATAATATATCGAATTTTTTAATATTTCAATTTAGTGCCAAAATTTTAAAATTTTAATGATTAATCTTTTAAAACTTTTATAAATCAGGTTAAAAAGTGATGTGACATAATATTAACTTCATTAGCAAAAATAAGCATTTGTATGAATTTTGTAAGGTTAATTACTAAATTGTAAATTTTAGAAAGTTGCATACTAAATTAAAAAAATTCAAAAATATATACTATAAAGGACTTATTGTCATATTTTTATATATTTTTGTAATTTTATTCTTCAATTAAGTCCCCAAATTTAAAAATTATGATCATAGAACTCTTAAATAAATTAAATGATACAAAAATAAAATTTAAAAGTTTAAAGACTTAATTGATGAAATTTAAATTAATATTGAAAAATTAAAAGATTTTTTAATTAATTAGTAAACTAGTTAGCTTTTACAAATTAAAATTAATTAATTAATTTTTATTTAATATTTTTAATTAAACTTTAAATTTTTATGGATAAAGATAATCTTTTTTATTATTTTTCATATTTTTTAATTTTGTTCCATCTTTAAGCAATTTGATAATAATGTAATACTAATTGATCAACATTTTGATCCTCAAATCCACTCTAGTATGAGTTTAACTTCTAATTCGGTTTTGAAAATATTGATAAAAATAAACGATAGTTGAACAAAATTGTGATTCATCTATTATAATTGAAAAACTGTAGAGGGTAGTAGTTTCATAAACTTTTCAATTTTGCCGTGGACGTATCTAGCATAAATGAAAATGAAAGCAATAAAAATGAAATAATAAAAAGTATCATAAATTTAGTAACGTAATTTGGCACACTTTTTTTATATTTGTGGGACTCTCACTTAGTTTAATATTTTTACGAAAGTATAATAAATTTATCCAAGACTTTACTGAACTAACATTACTCAACCCTTGACACTATCTCTCAACCTTATTTCCCGTTAAATAATTTCATACCCAATAATATGACCGATTTGTGTTAATCTCGTCATAATATTTTTCTAGACAACTTTTAATTAAAAGACAATTAATAAAAATAACTCAAGTAATTAAAATATGTAAAAATAAAAATGATAATAATTTAGATAAAGAGGAACAACTTTTTAATATAAATTTAACTCCTTCTACGACCAATGTAAAAGTTATTCACTAATTAAATTATTGTAGTTTTTCTGCTTTAATTTCAATACGGAATCTTCAAAAGTAACCACTTAACCCACACTTCACAAAAACCAAAATAGTAACACCAAAATGACACAAAAATTTGGCTCAGTAGTCAGTACAGCTCTGACAAGTGACAACCTATGTTACACTTTCTAGCTTCCCTTCCAATATCTGAAAAGAAGCTTTGCTCATCCAAAGCAACGAAGCAATCAAGTTGTCAGTTGTCACCATCATTCACGTTTTAACAAGCAAGTCTAGTCTACCTAATCTAGCACAAACAAGAGAGAGAAGAAGAACAGAGTAACTTAATGTTGAAGTTGCTGATTCTGGCACTATGACTTAGCAATCAGTTTCGATTTTGATGTTAACGCGACAATTCCAGCAATACCCCCTTTCAGCCACACAGACGCATGATCCACGCCGTATCTTACTTAGATACACATTAATTAGTGATAAGTAGTGATGCCGGTGGGATTCGATTTGAGTATTACTTTATTTATATTTATATTTATTTTTTTATAATTTAACCGTGTCTAAATTTATATTCATCATTTTTATAATTTATTATCCATATCTAAATTTATTAGATTGTTCAAATTTTTGAATATCTATTGAGTTATATTGAGCACAAAAATATAACTTTTAAATATAAAATATAAAGAACAGGTTTATGCGAACACTCTAAATCAAAATTACTTTAATGATAATAAGTCAAAATTTTGATTTGTATGTCTTAAAAAACTATAAAATTAGAATAATAAAAATCATAATGTCTAGTGCAAAGACAACATATATTTTTCACAATCAAGAACTGAAACAAAGACTGAAATATTCAAAGCTTCAAATTATCTTTGAGTGAACTCCACAACATTCAAAACCCCATCTCCATATCATTTACATTATTATTATTATCCTATAAGAAAATAAAATATGATGAAAAAGATGAGGGCTGAGAAGTAAAGTGAAGATTTTAAAGCAGTTTCTTATCAGAAATATTAATATATTTTATTATATTTAACTATAAATATTCAAAAAAAGAAAAATAGAGTTAATAAAAACGGATAGAGTATGGGTATCTATCGGTTTAGGTTGTCACTAGATCCATATTCAAATCCATGTCTACATCTATTTTTCAGCATCCATTTAAAATCTATTTTTTAGCCTCCATATACATTTTTTTGAGTTGGGTAGTGTGAATATTAATCAGGTTGAAACTCACTGCCATCCCTAGTGATAAGACTTTATTATAATTAGAATATTATCTCCAATAATTTTTTTAATCTAAGTTAAACAAAAATATTTAATTAGCTATCATCATCTAATTAATATTTTATATGTCCGATTAATAATAAATATGTCAAAACAAAATAAGAAGATATATATTATATATCTAAGAATAATAATTGATTGAACATATTTTATAAGTTAGCCCTATCAAGTTGGATTAAGTTACATATAATCAACAAGCAGACGCTTTCAATCAACAATTGTTTAAGTAATTTCATAGTTTTACAACATCCAAGTTACGTAATATAAGCCCTATTGGGTTGTTCAATTCTGAAGCGTTTACTTATATAAATAACTCTAGTTGACTTGGTTGCCACGTTTTCCATTTTCTTGCCGACATTAACTTCATTCTTGTAAATATGACCTAATCGAGGAGTCCTAAGTTTAATTACCTAACCCTTCCCTACCCAATCGCAGAACTTTTTGGTCAGTGGTTTTAATAATAATGAAAATGTTAAATTCCGATAAAGACAATTCCAATTTTGGGATTAATTAATATTAAATTTTCAGAATAATAAATATTTAATTATGAAATCAAGAACAATTCACAAATATTAATAACGACTAATCATTAATAAATTTTAGTTGCTTTAAATTATGTTAATTATTAATTTAGTTCATAAATACTATAATATATTTGTACTATGTTTATTATTAAATAATTATTGATGATTTTATAATTTTCTTTAATTACAATGAGAGAAAGTTAGTAAGAGGATTGCAATAGTGTATATAAAATTTAAAGGGTATAGCCCGTTTTGACTATACCAGTATTAACTGATATTTAAATTTAGTATTAAAACTCAATATATTGTATCGATTTTAGTCCGCTACGGTCCGTTATCTACAATAAAGAGCCCAACTACCCTATTTTTGTCGTTGGTTTGTATTTTTGCCATTCCTTATCTTTAAACTTTAATCAATTCATGTATTGGTTGGTACGTAGTGCCCTTGATTTTATCGTGGGCGGCTGGCGTCTAATTTTATTTTAAAAAAAAGAAAATTATTATTTCATAACAATATTCCACGTGGCACGGGTTCATGCGAATGTTTTGACTTTTCTACTCTCACCAATAGAATAGCGCCAAATGGGCCGGTTGGCTTTTATTCCCGGTAGGGACAGGCAATCGGAGGCATGGAATCACATGGACCCACTCATACACAAGGATTATTGCCAAAGACTATTGATTGATAGTTACGATACGAGGTGATAATGCTGACTTGACTTAATTTAAAGTTAAATGATTAAATTAAATTAAAATATTAATAATTTAATTATTTTAAATTAAATTAATATCATTTCAATATAATCTAATCATTATATCAAAGATATTTTATAATATTATTTTAAATTTTTGTCTTTTTAACCTTTTTAACTTAATTTTAACTCAAATTTTCCATTAGTTAAATTTCAAAAATATTTTATTATATAATACGATTAGATTAGGTATACATCTATACATTCAAGTGTATTAATTTTGTTTAAAATAATTTTATAAAAGATTAATAAAAGCTATATTTTTAAAGAGTTTTGAATATCTTGGTTTAAACAACAAATAACAACTTATCACGATGGATCCAGAAAGTTTTTTGAGTTGAGGTAAAATTTTAATAGAGGTAAAATTTTATTTTTAGTGAGGGCAAATTTTTAATAGAGTAAAATTTTATTTTTTTTATAGAATCAAAACTTAAAATAATAATTTTTTATATACATTTTTTTGAAGACAATGGAGACAATTGTCCCCACTTGCCCTCGATGTAAATCCGTCCATGAACACGATATAATGTATATTAATGCATAAGACTTTTTGCTTTGTGAAGATGAGAAAAAGATTACCAAACCTGTAATCTGAGTAATTTTATGCCCTGACAACAGGTGGGAACACCCTATTCTCGATAGGATATTCCAATCTTGCGGTAGTTAATTTTGTCAATATATTTGTATAAATTTCACGTAAATATGCAGATGAGATTATTAAAATAAGCAGGAACTGGTTAAAAGACCTGATTTCTTAAGAAGACAATCTTTGAAACCCAAAAAGAGAAAAAATAGCTAATTATTAGTAAATTAAAATTCTAAATAAATAAATAAAGATAATAGCATAGAAACCAAATACACC
>JANVCQ010000004.1:2506276-2525913 GCA_025531925.1 Erythroxylum plowmanianum
ATTTTCTAAATTTTTGTACCAATGATTCGATCAATTTGTAGAGTCCCCGGACTGAATTAATTTGTATTTTTAAAGGGGTCCCGTGGTCATTGTACTTACTGGTGACTGTGTATGTTAGTTAATTTTCGCATAGTGTATGTTTGTGTTGTAAAAAAAATGTATACTGAGTTTTGATTGAGTGATGTATCACGTCATCCTCGCAGGGCACAGACTCGGATATCACCATCGATGTCGGGTTCGGGTCATGCGGGAGTGGAGTGTTACAAAGCTGGGATGGGAGTTAATTACCAACCCTATGGCCCTATGGGTCCAGACCCTGCGGGCCAAATATCGTGTTGATACACATCATCTTCCCCAAACGTTAGATAGAAATGGAGCTTCATTAATTTGGAGGGGGATAGCAGCAACTTGGCAATTTCTGCGCCAAGGAGTGAAATGGACAGTGGGACATAGAAGACGTATTTGATTTTAATTGGATAATTGGGTGGAGGACTGGGGTCCTTTAATCTCAATGGCGACCACTCCCATTCCTGAAAGTGCTCTTAATGCTACAATCTATGATTTCACTAATGAGTTCGGGCACTGGAATTGGAATTTATTCCAACAATATCTACCTTTCACAGTTTGTATGATAATTGCGTCAATACGACTTCACAGCAGGGTGGAGGGCAAGTTGACGTGGGGTCATACATCCCATCAAGGTTTCACAGTGGCATCTGCGTATGATTTAATCTAGAATAGCACATCGGATGTCTCGAGCAGGCTATAGGAATTAATCTGGAAATAGGCAGGAACTCAACGCATCAGGTCTTTCCTTTGGCTTCTGGCAAAAAGGGAACTTCTGACTAATCAACAACAAGTGGCGAGACATATTTCGGACTATAGCAGCTGTTATTACTGTGGACAGGAAGAGACAATCTTACATGCAATACGAGATTGTCAAAGGGTAAAATCCTTTTGGTGCAAATTTTCCCCCGAGGTGGTGAATATGGGGTTTTTTCAACACGAAGCAGGGACTTGGGTGCTTACCAACCTTCGGAATCAGACTCCGTGATAGCAGGCAGAGTGGGCCACAATTTTTGGAGTCGCATACTAGTTCATATGGCATTGGAGAAACAAAAGCATCTTTGAGATCGACTTTGCCTAGCCGACAGATGGCACTCAAATAGTGCTGAATTACGTCGATTAGGTAATACAAGCCAGGGCGATAGAAAATCGTGTGTTTCAGAACCAAGGTTTGCCAATTGGTAATTTAGTGCGTTGGAACAAACCAATAGATGACTAGATTAAACTAAACACTGACGGCGCAGTGAAACACGAATCCCCTAGTGCTATAGCAGGAGGTTTGCTACGGGATTGCCAGGGTCGATGGTGTGGTGGGTTTCTAAAAAATTTTAGTGCAAGTTCGCCTTTTGGTAGCTGAATTATAGGGGGTTCACTTAAGGCTAACGCTGGCATGGGATCTAGAATATCACCGAGTGGTTGTCAAAACAGACTCACTTGAGGTTATAAGCATTCTTTCTTCTTCAAATCCTATTATGATTGACCATCATCCTTTGGTGGCAGGTATCAGCAGGCTAATTCACAGAGCATGGGAGGTACAACTTCAACATATTTACCGCGAAGGAAAACAATGTGCCGATAGACTAGCTACTCAAGCCTTCTCTGCTAGCTCAGGACCGCATCTCCTTCAGGAGCCCTCGCTGACTATTATGCATCTATTACATTATGAGATGAAAGGAGCACTTTACCGCAGAACTCTATGTTAGTGGGGTGTGCTAGTTAGAGTGGAGAGTGTTTAGTTTCTTTTTGTAGTTATTTATCCAGTGTAAGGAAAAAAAGCTAAAAATAAGGCATTAAATGATAAGTGAGGAAGTGGGAAAAAAACAAAGACGTGGGCTAAAATTTAGTGGGAAATAAGGAACATAACGTCGGCAACAGTGTTCATAGGGCCATTAAAAATAAAACGTGTGCCATTAACATTGAAGAACAATTCAACACTCCCCCTTACTTCAAAATTATTAACTCCAAGTTTTGGTCAAAAATAAGTATGTTTAGCTTGGGAGGGCACTTTGGTGAAAATATGAACTACTTGGTTATTTATGCTGTCAAACTTTAACATTATCTCTCATTTCGTTGTAAGATTGAGAACAAAATGATAATGAATGTCAATATGATTTGTTCTGCTATAGAAAGCTGGATTTTTTTGTCATTACAATAGTGGCTTGGTTGTCACAAAATATTTTTGTCACACCCACTTGTTCATGGAGAATATCAGCTAACAATTTTCATAACCACACGACTTGACAGGCTACAGAAGTTATAGCAATATACTCTACTTCTGATGAAGATAATGCAACATCCTGTTTCTTTGAACTCTAAGTAATTACTCCAGATCCTAAGCTGAAAACATTACCTGATGTACTCCTTCGATCATCGAGACATCCTGCCCAATCGTTGACACTATATCAAATCAAGCTGAAATTTGCATTTTTGGAATACCAAATCCCAAAATCAATAGTTCTGTCAATATAACGTAGTACCCTTTTAGTGGCTTCAAAGTGTTGTTTAGTGAGACTATACATGTACCTAGACAACACACTTACAAAAAACATAATATCTGGACAAGTATGTGTTAGATAATTTAAGCCTCCAATTAAACTTCTATAGAGACTTGGATTAGTAGTATCTATACCATCTTCAAGTTGTAATTTTTCATTAACATTCATCAGTGTTTCAGCCACTTTGCAATTGTGCATCCCAAATTTGAACAGAACATTACTTACATACCTCATTTGTGAAAGAAAAGTACCATCTTCCACTTGTTTCACTTTTAATCCAAGAAAGTATCTCAACACACCCAAATATGTCATTTTGAACTCTTTCATCATGCATGATTTGAATTTAGCAACCAAGGTTTCAAAGAATCCTATATAAATCATGTCATCGACATAAATGCATACAATCAGAAAATCCTTATCATGCTTCTTTAAATATAGTGTTGGCTCACTTTCACTCGTCTCAAATCCATCATGTAGAAAATATAAATCAATTCTTTTATACCATGCTCGAGGTGCTTGTTTCAGGCCACTAAGAGCTTTTTTAAGCCTACAGACTTTTAGTAACCTCAAATCCTTTAGGTTGAGAAACATAGACTTCCTTTTTCTAACTCCCCATTTAAAAATGCAGATTCCACATCAAATTGATAAACTGACAAATTTAATTTTAAAGCAAGAGATAAAAGAGTTCTCACTATTTCAAAACAGGCAACCGGTGAAAAGTTTCTTTAAAGTCAATACCTTGATGTTATGCATACCCCTTTGCCTCAAGTATTTCTTTATACTTCTATATATTGTCATCAACATCATATTTAAGCTTGTACACCCACTTAAGACCAATCGGTTTCTTACCATCTAGTAGATCTACTAGTTCTCATGTTTGATTGTGCTTGATTGCTCTCATTTATGCAGCCATTGCATTATCTCATTCTTCTACTTCAACTGCTTCTTCAAAACAAGTGGGTTCTGTCATATACAAAGCAAATGAACATGATTCATAAATCTCTCACAATGATCTAAATTTTCTTGGTGGTGTTTCATTAGAGGAGCTTGATGTTGAACTCAATTGGGAGATATTATTTCTGATAGTTTCATTGCTTGTTGTTGGAGAAGAATTTATTGAAGGAGAGGAGGTTGATGTGGAATCTGCTGCTATAACTTCATCAAGATGTGACAACTGAATTTCAGAACTAATCTTCTAGGAGGTGAAATCCCAACTTGCATCTTCATTGAACACAACATTCCTACTAATCAAAACCTTACCACTCACAGGATTATATAGCTTATAAGCTTTGTACTGAGTACTGTATCCGACAAAAATACACTTTTCAAATTTTTCATATAGTTTATAATGTGATTATGAATTTAGTAAATGAATAAGTTATACATCCAAAAATTCGTAAGTGTCTTACCATGGGCTTGTTACCTTTCTAATTGTAGACCACCTTAGTGGGTGAAATATTTAAGAGATAGACTGTTGTAGCTACTTCCCCTTCCCAAAATTGCTTTGCAATGGCTCTTGCAATCATTAGGCTTCAACATATCTCAATAATAGTGTGATTCTTTCGTTATGCCACTGCATTTTGTTCTGGTGTGTATGGTGATGTAAGCTCTCTATGAATGTCGTTCTCGTCATAAAAGATACTAAATTCTTCTGACATAAACTCTCCACCTCTATCTGTTCTAAGAGTCTTAATCTGATATCCACTTTGCTTCTCCACAAAAGACTTAAATTTCTTGAATTTTCAAATGCTTCTGATTTAGATTTCAAGAAATAAACCCAATTCATGCAACTATAATCATCAATAAATAACAAAAAAAACATAAACTGCCTCCTAGGGATTCAATGCTCATCAGACCACATAAATCAGCTTGTATTAACTCAAGACAAGTAGAGGCTCTCCAAGCCTTGCCTACAAGAAATGATGATCTACTCTGTTTTTCATACACACATCTTTCACAAAAGTCAAAAGTATCAATTTTAGGCAAACCAACAACCATATTTTTATTGCCTAATAGTTGTAACCCTTTGACATTTAGATGACCATACCGCAAATGCCACATATTAGCTTCAGTACTTCCTTTAACAACCAATGCACTACTTTCATCATTAACTGACACATCAAGTGGAAACATTCTATTTAGAGTCATTTGAACACTAATAATCTTTTGACCTGATTTTTTATCATAGATGCTATAGGAATCATTGTCAAACAGAACTAAATATCCAACACTTATCAATTTTCCAACACTCAACATATTATGGGCTAGATAAGGAACATATTGCACATCATAGAGAAGTTTTACATTACCATGTAAAGTTTTGATGGCAACAATACCTCTACCTTCAGCTTTAATTGAATTATCATTTCCTAATCGAACTTCTGATTTTTGTGACTCATCAAGCTCTTTGAACAATGACCTCATGCCTGACATATGATTAAAGTAACCACTATCTATAAACCACACATCATGTAATTTATCGTCTGTAGTTGAGTGAGCCATAAACAAGTTACTCTCCTCTAAAGGGTTCTCAGTGAAATTGGCATGCTTTTGTTCATCCTTCTGTTTAGTCCAACAATCAACTTCTTTATGCCTATATTTTTTCCAGTAGTGACACTGAATATTACTCCTGAACTGTTGTTGCTCATCTGCAGATTGATTTTGTCCTCTACCGCGACCATTACCACAATAGCCACCTCCGCTTTGTTCTCAACCTCCTAAATTTTATGCCTTCCCCTTGTAGAACGACTCTTCTTTCACCTGAAATGCCTTCTCTTTGCCTTTTTGGTGGGATCTACTAAGCCTAACTTTATGGGCTAGTAAAGAACTCATCAACTCCTCAAAACTTTACTCATAACAATTTCATTGTTAATATTTTCACCATACGACTTCATATGATTAACAAGCCCATATACTCTAGATAAAAACTCTTGTACATATTTTTTTTCTTACATTGTCGATGTTTCAAAATCATGGCGAACAGTTTGTAGTTTTACGACAATTACCTTCTTATCACCCATATACTCTTGTCATAAAGTTTCCCATGCCTAAGTGGAAGTTGTGGCTGCCGCAATTCTGGGAAAATTTTGATCATCAACTGGATGAAAAATAGAGCTTTTGTGTCCTTCTTTCAGTTCTCCCGTACATGTGGATCGATTGCCTAATTCTCCTCCGACTCTTCAAACTCGCTCTCCACCAAGTCCCATAGCTCTTGAGACTTGAACATAGTCTTCATTCTAAGAATCCAAAAATGGTAATTTTCTCCATTGAATATCAGAATTAGGGGCTGTGAAGAGGAGTTAACGCCATTGTTTACCATGGTTGTGGATTCACTATAGTTTTTGCCTCATTATGTTTCACTCAAGTGCTCTTTTACTTTACCCTTTGCCCAACGAGAATCGAACCTGGATGAAAAAAACTATGTTTTGATCACTCTCTCACGCTCTGAGACCAAATGTTGTTGGGGAAAGTAGAAAATAAGATAGAAAAGAAAAAGAGACGGAAGCCAAAAGTGAAAATAAGACAGCCTTTATAATGGCCTTTTCTACATACCCGTTAAAGAAAGAACATGCATATATATAGGCTTACAATTAGCCAATAAAAGGTAAAAATAAGGCACTAAACGATAAGTGGGGAAGTGGGAAAAAAAAAAAAACAAAGACGTGGGTTGAAACTTAGTAGAAAACAAGGAACATAATGTTTGCATAAAATAGAGGACATGGGGCCATTAACATAAAACGTGTCCCATTAATTTTAAAGCACTATTCAACATTCATGACTGGTACAATATGGACATAAAACGTGTCTCATTAATTTTGAAGCACTATTCAAAATTCGTGACTAGTACAATATGGAACGTAAGGGGATTACTCAACTGTCCTAATAAACAATTGGCTCTAAAAGACTATCTTGAGGCTAATCATGTGACTTTTGTCGGATTAGTGGAAATTAGAATAAAGGAAGAAGTTTTTCAGGGAGGTTTCAAGTTTATACTGTAATATATGCGCACAACTGGCAATTTCAGAGAGCTAGTTTATGAAGTGATTTGCACACTATTGAATCAAGCATTACAATTCCCTGGATGCTTGCAGGAGATTTTAACTGCCTTCTTTCTCCAGTTAAATATTTTGGGAGAAGGAGCATAACTCATGCAGATACGAAAGAATTAATTGAACTCACCTCTAGGTTGGGGTTAGTAAACCTCGAATTTCAGGTCCTACCTATACTTGGAGCAACCATCAGCAGGGTGTAGCTTTGATTCAGAGGAAACTAGACAAATCCCTAGTGAATCCTCAGTGGATCACCAAAATGAAAGAGAGTTATGCACCATTTAGGGAGCCTCTCTTTTCTGATCACGCTCTAATCAAAGTCCACATCACTAGATGCTCAATAATAAGGTGATCTCAATTCAGGTTCTTCAATTCTTTGTTAAAACATCCACTAATTGATTCAATTATTGTTGATGCTCTTTGTACAAGATTTCAAAGATCCCAAGCATATCAATATGTGCAAATTCTGAAGTTCATTAAATTTGAATGTATCAATCTGTTGAGGGGAGTCACAAATCCTATAAAGATTGATAAAGCATAAGCCTTGAAGGAGCTATCACTCACTCAAAAAGGGCTAGTGAATAACCCTTTTAATGTCGCACTCATTAAGAAAGAGAAAGCCTATCTTAAGAAGTATCTTCAAGCTCTTGATACTTACATTTCACAACAAAGAAGAAGCATAGAATTTAGTGGATCCAACAAGGAGACAAAATTTCTAGTTATTTCTTTAATGTGATACAAGGAAGAAGAAATAGTAATAAGATTGTATCTCTAGTAGACAATAATGGCAATGTGAAGTACGATCAAGAAGAGATGAAAGAGGTAACCCGAAGCTACTTTAAAGCTATAAATGGGAAACCTTCCACACTACATCCTTTTCAGAAGAACTGCTAAGCAGAATGTTTAGTTCCATTAATCTTTTTCATTATTCATAACTCCTTAAACCAGTCACCACTGAAGAGATAAGAAGTTTCTAATTCTCATTTCATCGTGATAAATCTCCAGGACCAGATGGATTTAATGACAGATTCTTTTAGGAGAAACGAAATGTCCTACATATGTCAGTGATCAATGCAGTGCAAGATTTTTTAGGAGTGGCAATGTGCTTATCGAAATGAGAAAGACTTATTTGGTCTTGGCTCCCAAAAATCCTAATCATATGGGCTTGAAAGACTTCAAACCTATCACTTGCTGTAATGTAGTATACAAGGTCATTGCCAAAATCCTTGCTAATAGACTGGAGGCTACTCTACCTAGCTTAATTAATTCAAGTCAAGGTGCCTACAACCTTGGTAGAAGTATGAGTGACAACATCTTATTAACCCAAGAATTGTTTAAGGATTACAAGTCCAAAAAATAGGTTAAGAGTTGTGCTCTTAAGATTGACTTCACAAAGGCATATGACACAACAGAATTCCAAGTTCATCAGTTGGATTCAGGCCTGTATCACCACTGTATCCTTTTCTGTGATGATAAATAAAGAACTTACTCAAATTTACAAAGCTGCAAGAGGAATTTGCCAAGATGACCCCCTTTATCCTTATTTATTTGCTATTGCTATCAAAGTTCTTTAAAGAATCACTTACCTTTGCATAAAGGCCAACACGAATTTTAGATTTCATACTCAATGTAGAAATCTCAGCATCACTCAACTTTCTTTTGCGGATAACTTGCTTATGCTTTATGGCAATGATCCTACATCTGTTAGAATACTCCTATCATTATTGTAGGGATTCCAAGAAGTGTCAGGCCTTAGATTCAATCCAAGCAAGAGTGTCGCTTATCTAACCAGGCACAGGGGGTTCTAATCTCTACTAATAAGCTGAAGGAGGCTGAATGCAAACTCTTTATTGACAGGGTGAAATAGAAGAATCTCTAAATTGAGCAATAAATTCCTGTCATATGGAGTGTCATCTGTCTTCCTAAGTAGAATAGGGGTTTGGGAATCAACTCAACTAGCAGAATGATCAAAATTCTATTAGCTAAAAAATTGTGGAGCATTAGTTGTGATAAAGAAAGCTTATGTGAGAAGTGGGTCCACTTGTACCACATCTGACAAAAAAAATCTAGTTTATATCTCAGAAACTAGCTCAATCATATACCTTTCGACAAATTTTGTGCACTAGGTCATTCATGCGCCCTCCTATTAAGCACTACATTTGTAATGGGTTAAGCACTTCTTTTTGGTTTGATTGTTAGCATAAATTGGGACCTCTTTGTAATACTCCATTCTTTCCAGCTTTAAGAGGTTCTATCCCAAAAGATACTAAAATACAGGTGCTAATTCAAAATAATAAATCACACTGGCCTTTCCACAGAAGTAGAAGAATTGGAATGATTGTAGAACATTGGCCTACATATCTTCCAGACCAAGCCAAAGGGGATGTAATCAGATGAGAACTTCACAAGTCTCATGTATTTACTACTCAATCTTGTAAGTAATTGTTACTAGGTCTAATAGTCAAATTCCCTTTCCACACTCTCATATGAGGCTTAGGTATATCACCAGCTCGTTCTTTTATTCTATGGTTAGCTGCATTACACAATTTGGGTACTAGAGACAGAATCAAATTTCAAATTCTTAACCTAAGTTCCCCTTTATGTTCTCGAGTGAATGAAACACTAGATCACATATTCTTTGAGGCTTTCACACTAAGCCAATACAGAATACATTTCTCAACAATTTTAGACTACAAAATCAAAATCTTGGTTGGATAAATTGTTTATCTTGGGCCAATGAGTTAAGGCGGACTAATGGGGAGGACCAAAAGGTCTTCAAGATAGGCTTTGCTATGTTAGTGCATTACATATGTACGATGAGAAATGTTAAAATCTTTGATAAGGCAAGAGAGTTCAAGGAGTATGGATGGATGCAATTTTACATCAAGTTAAGAATGGCAACCATGTTATTGCTAATGAACACCGCATTTCTCATCATATTAAGGTGCAACTAAATTTATAGGAGATGCTACTTTTGAATTCTTTGATATTGTAGTTACTTATTTTCTGTATTAGTTCCTCTCCATAAAGTTGTAACTTTGGACATTTTGTAATTTACACCTTTTTTAATTGAATTCATTACATACCTTCAAAAAAAAAAACTCATCTGCGAACAACTCCTTACAAACCTTTGAATGGACGGTGGAGACTGATTTTCCACTGCTACGTACTTCGTACGCGCCTATGCGTACGACTCCGAGGATCGCCAGGTGGCTTTTGGGCAGACCACAGATGCCAAAAAGACTACTAACCTTTTCAAGATTAAGGCAATCACCGGACGCCACTTTTAGCTTGACATTGCCTCCATTTTTTTCAGTGGTTTCTCTGTTCTAGCTCTCTTCTGCATCTTCTTTGTTGAAAAGAGAATGACAAAGGGCACCCAAGAGAAGTGAAAGACAGATGGGATATACTAGTACTTTTCTTGTATCCGCAAGCACCAGGTTTATCGTTGCGTATCAAGTTCTATTATCGGGGTACGCTGCTGATGGGTTATTAACTTTTCTTGTTGCTCATACAAAGTGTAAGAATTGCTTTAGTTACAGTCAAACATACGCAAATACGATGATTATCGTCCTCGACTGATATGAATATCTTCGAAAGTCAGAAGAGTTGTTCAAGGTCATCTGTAGGAAGTGCATTATTGACTTCTGAGCTTGGGGTAGGCAAGTATTTTACTAAATGAGATTATGTAAGACAACAAGTACAGGCCTACGACAAACTTGCATAAACGGGGGAATAGCAACACATGGTCTTGCTATTATATAAATGCAGTGGATAGAAAGCTGACAGGATCTGAGCACATATTCTATTGAACTTAGTGGCACTGAATTATTTTACCCAGCTTACGTAAGAGATCCATTAGATTCAACAACTAACAAGGCTTATGGCCAACTTCCGTAAAAGGGAGGATAGCAGCACATGATCTTACAAGGAAGATAAATTCAATTGACAGGAAGCTGACAGAAAAGTGAGCACAGATTATATGTCACATGTAAGTAAAGACACCTTTGTGATATGAGCACCTAAACTATCAACAAGGTGATGCTGTTGTTTGGGTAATGAATACTAGTCGAAAGCTGCATCAAATTCAACAGAGCAATATCACAGTATATGAAGATGGCTACGACGTATATAAAAGCTTTGTTCATCATAAAAGTAATGTCATCACATGGCTGAATTAATATGATACTCAATCCGACACGGTTTTCCCAAACAAAACTGCAGGACAACCGGAAGATGTAAATAATTGCAATTGCTTACCACAATCCAAACATCTATCAGGCTCAGCAGAAAAAGAGCTTTGGACTGCCACAGTTGAAGTTTTATGTTAATATCTTCCTTTCAAATGTTTTAATGCTTTTGATTAAGAAAATGTAATCCTACTGTATTAAAGAATGGTTAATTGTGCAAGGTACTCTAAATGTATACCTAAGGGTGGAAGAGCAAGCTTGTGCTCTTCATTCTATCTGCACCAACAAGTATCAATCTGTCATCATAAACATCAATGTATCCAAATGCATCTGTGCCTGGAGGGCACTCAAGGGCTGCCTCAAAGGACCGATGATGTACTCCATGAGAATCGATTGAATGCCCACCTTTGTGATCATGTCCAGATAGGCAAGCCTTAACACAATCATATTGATGTATGACATTCAACACTTCATCATAATTCCAGAGAAGTGCTTCTCGGCATGACACACCAGGGTCTAAAGGCAGATGACAACAAACAATTACTTTCTGGTTTAACTTCATTGCTTCTTGAAGAACATTATCCAACCATTCCATCTGTTTTCTCCCAACAGCCCCATTGAACATAAGGAACCTCCTTTCAAGGCCCACTAGTCCCTCTGGGCTGTTCTTATCCGAATTAGGGTTCTTCTTTCTCAGAAATTCAATTGCCTGCAATGTATTTGGATTATCTGGAGGCCATCCAATGGCACTAATGTCATAGCCATCAAGTACAACGATTCTGAATCCTGGAGCAGGTGAAAAATCATAGTATGCGTGGCCATCAAAACTTTCAATCTTCAATAATGGGAGCAACTTTTCTCGTGGAAGATTGTACAAACAATGATTACCAATCATGTGATACACAGGACCTTTGAATTTCTCAAATTCTGTCACTACTTTTCTCACAGCATTTGGGGACTGGTCCTTGGGACAAAAGCCATCCACGATATCTCCAAAATTGATCACAAACATATGCTTCTGTTGGTTGTTCCATGTTTCTATTGCCCTTTGCAATACACTAAAGCTATGTCGATAATATCGGGGAACACCAAGAAAGGACTTGCCATCAGAAATATCAGCATATTGAACATCCGAGATAACCCCAAAGGAAAAGAGTGGCAGCTTCCCCTGTGCACTTTCTAAAGCATGTATTGACCCCATAGGGCTAGCACAGATACCCTATCAATATAACAAGAAGAGTTATTGTGGGACAAACCAACCAAATAAATCCCTTAAAAGAACAATGAAACAAGGGGGAATGAAACACATTTATTATTCTTAAAGAAGAATTATTGTGGGACAAATCAACCAAATAAATCCCTTAAAAGAACAATGAAACAAGAGGGAAAGACACGCGTTTATTATTCTTAAAGAAGCCACATTCCTTTCCCCCAAAGAAAAGGGATTAAGCAGGTATCATGATGATGATTGTGCTGCACAAGTTTTACAAATTTCAAAGCTTTAACATAAAATTTTGTTTTCAATAGAAGTGCAGTATGTCGTGGATATAAAAGTACTTATATATAACTTACAAGCCACTAAGAAGTTCTTACGCAGAGCTACAAGTTCCTTCCAGTAATTTTAGTGGCAGAAAAGAAAGGCCCATTATCTTTCAATGTATTGATCTTTTGGGATGGTTTGCTAACCACTAAAAAGCACTTGCACAAGCTATGAGTTACCCCAGTAATTTTGATGACTGAAAAAAAAGGGGAATCCTCTTTAATTGCATCAATCTTTCGGGGTGGGGTTTGCTGAAAGTGAGAAACTACATGGTGTTGCAATCACTCAGGAACTCTGATGAACCTATCGAACACAAGATTTTGGGAATCTGTACCTTGAAACTTACTCAGCAGTTCACCAAAGGTTTCGTCAAACCAGAAAAAACCCAGGACAGAATATATGATATTAAACCAAAATAACATTGAAAGAAATACACAACAATGCGATGAAATATTGCCATTCAAATATGCATATTTATTCAAACTCCTAGCAAATATATATACAGAAAGAGCTAACGATTGGAGAAATAGGTATTGGAGAAGTAGCCCAAAATGGACGAGACTGAACCAAGAAGAAACATTCTGAAAAATACCCCATGAAAAATCTAAATTTAGCTGGACATAAAGAATAAAGTAAACACAGATTCGGCATCGAAACAAGTTGGTTGAGCGTTAGCCAAGAAGAAAAGGCGTCGAAACAAGTTGGTTGAAGTAGGGAAATCGGGATCAAAACAAGAAAATAAAATTAAAACAAGGAAAAGGATAAAAAATAGATTAAATTGGCAAGTTACAGAAGCAAGAACAGGAATTTGAGAAATTAGTTAAATTAAAAAAGAAAAAGATCTAACCAGGAGCGCAGGAGATCAGGGAGTTGTAATGGAAGCGTGGTATCTGTGTGTGGGGAAAAGTCCGGAGTTCCAAATAGAACAAAAAGAGCACGTATATATGCTCTTTAGGAAGCTTAGGATCAGTTAAATCAAACTAAAACGTGTTGATTGAGGACATATCACATAACAACCGCCCGTGTTACGTATCCATTTGCAACTAAAACGCTAGAAAACAACACACATGTTTATATTGTCCCAAAGTGAACAAGGCTCCGTTTTGCTAGGCTTTGGTCACAAAAAAACAATACTTTGTCGGTTATTTTAAAACTTTCCATCTATTTTTAAATTATACATTAAAAGTGTGTTTATTTTTTATTTTTTATTTTTAAATTTAGTAAAAAATATGTTTGTTTAAATTTTTTATTTATCCTTTTAGTTTTAATTTCTTTCAACTTTCAAAAATTATAAAAATCATATAAAAAGTTATCTTTGTTTCCTATTTCTATTTTTTAAATCTGATTTATTATCATTTAAATATATGTTTTTTAATTGCTAATAAAAATTATGAATAATTTAATTCAAGATTGTATAATTAATAAATTAAAATTAATTATCAAGAAAAATTATGAATAATTTAATTTTGTAATTAGATTTTAATAATTATTAATAAATATAATTATATCTAAAATATATAAATATTCAAATAAAATTTGATTTAATATTAAATATTAAATAAAATTTTGATTTTTAAATTATTTAATTTGTTAAAATAACATAATTTTATTAATAATTTGTTAACAAATATTATATAAGAGATTAAATAAATTTATTTAATTAAAAATAATTTATCTTTAAATTTTATTTAATATTTAATTATTATCAATGAAAAAAATATAAGTACATTAATATTAATAACTAAAGAGATTTTTATTTTTATTTGAAAAAAACAGAAACAAAAAATTAAAAACTGAAAACTAAAAACTACAACATAAAAACCAAACTGACCCCTAAATTAAAACATATCATGACATTACAAAATAATTGCACCAAATAACCATTAAACATTGAGAGTAAATCACTATCTTTTTAAATTACAAAGCGATTTACCTTCTACATACTTGTTACATAGAACACCAATTTCTTTCAATTTCCTACGGGAGCTAACAGTACTAGTATCCTGTGAGAAGTAAACAAGTAAAAAATCTGGTCCAAGGGAGGGAAAGTGAGAGGATCATTCCTTGTTATACAACTCTACAACATTCTGCTTCCCTGTTCTTGTCCGTTACTTCCTCCATATAGTAACAGTAACTCAGCTTGCAAATGCAGGTTTTATCTTGTTTATAATGCTGACTTCCCATTACCATTTGAGCGGAGAGTTTGGTGGACAAGCTTCTCCGGTAGTTCCTTGGAAGCCTGCAATGGAATCCAAAGAAAGTGAGAATACTAGATGCAACAATCCCCATAAATGAAGCTAAGAGATTCCCATTTCCAGAAAGACAACCTGAAAGTGTCGCATGTGCAATATTGGTTCACAACCCACGTCAGCAATTGAGTTTCCATTGGCCGTCTTCAATTTAAATCTTGCAGCTTCGTAGGCCTCAATTGTGTTTTTCTTGTGAGGAAGGTGGTCAGTAACTTTTAGGAGAGAATTAAGAGAATTCATCTGAAAAATCGAGCCAAAAAAGGCATCTTAGAAAGCTGGCAAAAATTTGACAACAAAAAACTTGTTTCAAGAATGGATCTTTGACAACAAAAAACTTGTTTCAAAAATGGATCTTTGGCCATGTTGCTTACTAAGAATAACAGCTTTATAAGGGTCATAAAGCAGTAGATAGCTATCTGCATGAGGGGTTTCCCTGATATGTAGGAGAATTTAGCAGTACATATAAATATGCTGGTCCAGGAAATTCCATATACAATCTCCAACAAAAAGTTACAGCAAATGCACCTAATTGAAACACACAGCAGAATGGGCTTTGATGTAAAATGCAGTGAATAGTGATAGAGAAGTACCAACCTTCATGTATGGACAGGATGCGCAGTCGCCATGAATAGAACATCCCTCCCCACTAGCTACTCCGGGTATAACAGGTAATATGCAATTGCCTACATGAGCAGATTTCATACCCATGGATGAATTAAATGATGGCTTTGTTATAGAGTCTGAAGAGACAGGAAAGACAATTTCAACAGTAACTTTGGCTCCATCAGTAGATTTTGGAGAACTTAATAAACTCTGTACTGCTGCAACTATTGATGTGACCATTCCTGATTCGGTTCCTAAAACAAACTGAAGCCGATCATTGACATTTCTGTCCACTGCCTCTTTAACTCTATTCCTTATGAAATCTAATATGTTTTGGGTGGAACCAACTACCCCCATTCCTCTTCTCTTGGCTTCCATGGCCAAGGAAAACATTTCCCCAGGGACCTCCAGATGTGCAGTTAAGAAAGCATCACAATACATTTCATTTATCTTCTCAACAACTTCATGTCCAAAGAGATGATGAACAATGCATGTCCCATCCTGTTGAAAAATTTTTATACTATCAGAAAATTCATAAAGCAATGCAGTAACAAGAGATTAACTGATAAATACAATAGTAAGTTAAAGGAAGAAATTAGCAGCAAGCAGCAATCATGGCTGATTTACTTTTTCATGAATGCTTCCTTTTGTGTTTCAACATTGAGAAAACCACAACACCATTCATTTCTCATTATCAGTATTCATTATAGTTAATGAATCAATAAGAAATAAAAATCGGGCCAAAGGATTAGACCATTGACTATTCTAATATCAATGAGAATTTGCCCGTGATCAACACTGGCTTACATGCTCAGCAACTCGTCCAAGTTCTGTAAGCTTAAGAATCTTAAAGAAATTATTGGATCCAACAGTGACGTTGTAAGACAAAAAACGGTCCAACTTCTCCATTAAACATCCTAAGCGGTCAAATGCAACGTGTAATCATCATTGAACATACTAGACCACAACTTTGTTCATAAATTATGATCAAGTATGCATAAGACACTAGGAATATTATGAAACACACGACCTTGAAGTTTATTGACTGAGACTAAAAAATTATGATCACCTGATAGTAATGCAAGCGAGGCAACAAAGATTTAATGGAATCTCTATTATGTGCTGGATGCACCTCAGCAATTTCTTCATCGGTCATGATTGTCATTTGCTGAAACAACTGTACAATATTCGCCCCCATGTATGAGTCAGGACCATACCATATATTCAAGTCTGGAATTTGAGAAAAGGCCTGTTGAGAAAGGGAATGGAGAAAGAAGAAAAGTGAATGATGTGACAACCAATGGGAGATTAATTTCAAACTTCAATATATTAACACTAGACGTTTATAGATCACAAACCTGCAGGATAGTTTGAACAACATTAGAAGAAGTACAGGTGATTGTAGGAACGAGCTCATGAGCATAAGCTTTTGTCTCAAGAGAAGTATTTATGTATACAACATGCAAAGAAGGATGGACTGCGGAAGCTGCCTCAAGATAATTCATATAAGCAGGACTAGATGCAGCATCTGCCAAAGAGCAACCAATTCGATCATTTGACATTCTATAAACGCTAACCTGCATTTGAGAGACAGAACCATGAGTTGCATCCCTAGTATTTAGCACAAACACAATGCAACACACCTTAGCTAATCCGTTAGAAGGTAGCAACACAGTTGAGCAAAAGGAAAAGAAAAAAGAAAATTCTGCCTTTCGCGAACTAATTCAGAGAAACGAGAAGTATGATCTAGGTAGCCATACAGCTTGCTCTCGTATTGGGATTGTTTTCAAATTTTTGATGCTGCTTAAGCAAATCGTTCACCGACTAAAATTAATATCTAACCTGACTAAGAGTCCTACTGCCCTACCATAAGTGAAAAGATACAAACCTCTTGAAAGCCAGCCTGATCAAGAATTGCCCGAACATTTTCTGACATAAAATCTACACCTAAAACAGTTATAAATTTACACCCAGCTTTTGCCATCTTAACCGCACTATCCGCCATGACCAAAGAATCGGATATGTGGATGTGAGGCCAATGCTTCTGTGCAGCAGTTAATACACCCTGAACTTCAGGATCCATATAAAAGTGAGCAACTACTCCTATTTTCTTCTCCTTCAACTCACTGACAAGTTCTTGAACTTTGGCCTCATCTGGGAACAAGTACCTTGCCTGCAAATAAACTCAATCCAAACTTAGTAATTTCCAAACAAAAATAAAAAACACTCACAGAAACAACAATAAAACAGAATCTAACTAAATACCCGACATACAAATACAACAGAGAAAGAGTTAAACAGAACAAACCATCGAACCTGAGCTTCGGCGTAGCTACCCTGTGAGGTAATTCCCTCAGAGCTAATAACCAACGACGGAAATGGATCCAACGGCATTTTTCCCTCTCTCTCAGCTAAAAGTTTTTTGGTTCTCTTCTGCATACTCACAAACACATTATGCCACGTGTTCACTCTCGACCGCTCGCTGCCCGTAAGTCCCACGTTAAACGTTGCCAAATCCTCCGTCTTGACACTCACCACCTCCTCCGGCGTCGCCCCGTCGAGAACCCAAATCAAGCACGCGCAGAACCCGCGTGTGACCTCCGAATCGCTATCAGCCCAAAATCTCATCTTTCCATGTTGGTCTAAGCTAGCTTCCAGCCAAACCTGGGCGGTGCAACCCATGACACGGTTGGAGTCGACCCGAGAGGAGTCCGGGAATGCAGGGAGAAGATTTGCGTATTGAAGGAGTCGTTTTACGCGGTCGATTGGCTGAGAAATGGACTGAAACTCGATAATCAGCTGGTTAAGTTTGCTTGGCACGAACTCGGTGGCGGGTGATGGAGAGAAGGTGACGGCAGAGCAAGAAAAGGGAGAGAGATTTGAGGAATTAGGGGAAATGGGTTTTGAATCAGGCGGAGGAACGTGGATGCTTTTGATGGATTTGAAATAGAAAGACGAGAAACACTGAGTCTTTTTACCGGGAAAAAGCCTGGGCCTAGGGTCATTAGTATTGGGATTTGAAGAGGAAGCGAAACGTAACGTATATGAAGAAGGAGAAGGTATAAGAGACACAGTTGCAGAGGACTCCATTGAAGAAGAGTAAGAGGGATGGTGAGGGGTTAGCAAACCGCCTTAAAGTGCGTGTTTTGTGTGTGTTGTGAGAAGGAAAGTGGCGTGAATGGATATGGATTATGGCAAGCAGGGAGAAGCAGAGCCTTTTATTAACGGGATGCCACATAACAGAGAGAGACCAACCAACATTAGAGATTGGAAAAGTAAACGCGCGACGAAAGAGCCAAGCACATTACCAAGCCCACCATGAATCAATGTTATGTAAGTACGTGAGTATTAAATAACTAAATCTAAATTTTAATAAAAAGAAGAGCATTATTTTCACGTTGGCATATAATTTTTTTTATTTTAAGAAATTATTATTTACTTTCATTCGTTTATTTATAACTATAAAATAATAAAATTTAAAATTTTAATATTACTTATTTGAGATAAAATAAATACTAAGTAAAATTTTAATAAAATATGATAGAAGAAGTTATGTAATAACTGATAATTTTTAAAATATAAAAATTGAAATGAAAAAAATCAAACAAAAAACTTATGATATATTTTACTCTAAATTTTAATATTATAACTTAAAAAAATATGAGTTTCTTAAAATTTTCAATCCATGATGGTAATGTACGTTTAGGGACTTCCTTAAAATTCAAATTACCTTTCAAGCGTATCATCGAAAATAGATTGTCATTGGGTGGGTTACAAATGAAGAATATAATTTAGTGGTCAAACGAGTACATTATTATCTCCTAGTATTCAAATTTTAGGGAAGTACATGTTTTGTATGTTGCACAATTAAAGAGGTCCTTTTAGGCAGGTTGATAAAGTTTGTCTTGTTTAGATTGGAGAAAAAGACAAAGATACTTTATTATGCAAAGACCTTTAAAATTCCACATGAACCACTGGTTGCGATATGCAGACAAAGATGAGTACATGAATTGCCTCACGAACTATCCCATCCAGTGGGTCCACAAGACTTATCAGGAAGTGGAGAAAATGAGTGTTGACGGAGAAAAGGGTAAAACTGAGCAAGTTATGTGATGATTGCCCACTGAGGACTCCAAGAAGCCATTTAAGCAAGAGCGGTCATTTGATAGGAGCAGACTTTTGACTACATGCATGCTTTTCCACTTGTTATGGGGCCTTGGAAATGGAAGTGAATCCACTGAGGACACCAGAAGCTATTTTAGCAGGACCGGTCATTTGATAGGAACAGACTTTTGACCACATGCATGCTTTTCCACTTGTTATGGGGCCTTGGAAATGGACGTGAATCCACTGAGGACACCAGAAGCCATTTTAGCAGGACCGGTCATTTGATAGGAACAGACTTTTGACCACATGCATGCTTTTCCACTTGTTATGGGGCCTTG
>JANVCQ010000004.1:2538317-2566525 GCA_025531925.1 Erythroxylum plowmanianum
AACATGGCTAAGTTGTCACATAAGAGTTGCATTGACTGCTGCTGAAGAATTGTAAGATTACTTAGTAGTGATTTAAGCCATATTAATTCAGAAGTAGTTGTTGCCATAGCTTTATATTCGGCCTCCGCTGATAAGCAGGAAACAGTTACCTATTTCTTAGATTTCCATGAAATTGGTGCATTTCCCAGTTTTGTAATAAATCCAGTAGTTAATCTCCTCGTTTTTAGGCAACTTACTCAATCTGCATCGCAGTAACCTATCAGAAGAAGATCGTTGTTTGTTGGGAAGAATAAGCCTTGTTTGGGGGAATTCTTTAAATATTAGAGAACTCTCATGGCTACCTCCATAAATAACTTTGTTGGCTTCTCCACGAATTTGCTGAGAAAATTGACAATAAAGACACTATCAGGCTAAGTAATAGTTAAATAAATCAACCTACTAATCAAACGTCGATATTGTCCAAGATCGCTGAGTAACTACCCCTCAGCTTTAGCAAGTCTATAGTTTTGCTAAAGTGAAAACATCATAGGCTTGCTATCAAGCATTCTAGCCTCTTTTACAATGTCCATTGTATACTTTCTTTAGGAAAGAAAGATTCCTGTAGGCGATCGAGCTGCTTCAAGCCTAAGAAAGTACTTGAGCTTGCCTAAATCTTTGAAGTGAAATTGCTTACGAAGGTATTCCTTCATTTGGTTTATCTGATTGCCATTGTTTCCTGCAATAATAATGTCATCAACATAAATTAGCAAGGCAAGAAAGACATTGTCAAATCTTATAGTGAATAACGAATAATCGCATTTAGATTGTTGGAAACCATAGCGTAAGAAAGTTTGATGAAATTTTCAAACTATTTTTGAGCCCATAAAGCGATTTTCAAAGTTTATAAACTCGAGATTCTCCTAGTTTTGTCACACCTGTATCATGTAAATTACCTCTCGAAGATGTCCTTGCATAAAGGCGTTATTGACATCCAATTCGTCGAGTTCCCAATTTTTAGCTGCATCTACAGATAAAAAACATTTAACGGTAGTCAGTTTCACCACTAGTGCAAAAATTTCTTTATAGTCGATATGCTCCGTTTGACTAAACCCTTTAGTAACCAAACGGGCCTTGTAGCGCTTAACGCTATCATCTACCTTGCGTTTAATCTTAAAAAACCATTTTTCTCCGATAGCTTTCTTCCCCATAGGAAGTTTTTCAAGGGTCCAAGTTTAAGGCTTTAATGTCTTGTTTCATGGAATTTTGCGAATTAGGATCTTGATTTGCCTGTTCAAAGTTTTGAGGCTCAGTTTGCTATACTAAAACTGTAAGATAGCTTTTATGAGCCGAACTAAATTTCGAATAATCAAGATTTTGAGCCAAAGGACATGGCTTACCTAGAGCAACTTGATTGACCAATTTTAGGGACCATTTTAGCTCAGTCATATTTGTCACATAGTCTTAAAGATAGGGTAGTGAATGTCTCTCTTGTTGTGGTCTTCCTTCTTAATTTACCAGATGTTGTACTGGATCATTTGGCGGGCTGGCTACAAAACCACTAAAGTTGGGGATGCCTTATCGTTTTCGATTTCCTAAGAGATGACTTGCTCATCCTTGAGAAACAATTTTCTTGCAACTCAAGGTTTGATATTAAAATGCTACCAGAATCCAGAATCGATGGATGAACGAAATCCATGTCATTATTTCAATCCTGCAAAGAAATTCGTTTTCGAGAAACATGACATCTTTAGAAACAAAAATTTTGTTAGTTTCTAGATCAAAAACCTTGTAACCTTTTTGCCCCATTAGATATCCAACAAATATGCAAGGTTTAGAGCAAGTTTCAAATTTGTCTTTAATTTTTGGTTTATAATGCACATAATAAATGCATCCAAACACTCGTAAATGTTTAATTGAAGGTAATTTTTCAAATAAAATTTCAAAAGGATTTTTACCATTCAATTTGCTGGATGGCATGAGATTTGCTAGGTATGCCACTATTAAAATGCATTCACTCTAAAATTTTATTGAAAGATTTGCTTGAAAATGAAAAGCTTGAGCTATCTTAAGTAAATTTCGATGCTTCCTTTCCATAATATCATTTTGTTGTGCCGTACAAGTATAAGAAGTTTGTACAAAGATTTTGTTCCGTTGAAAAAATTCCAACATTGATCCCACAATAAGTTCTGGTGCATTATTAGGTTATAGCTGTAAAATATTTTCTAAAATTGATTTATGATCATCACATGAAATACAACAAATTGTGAGACTACATCGTATTTAGATCATAACAAATAGACCCAAGTGCTCCTGTTGTGATCATCAACTATCATAAGGAAGTAATGACATCTATAATTAGATGTAGTCTTATATGGTCCCCAAATATCCAAGTTAACAAGATCAAATGGATTACTTGAAAGTTGAAACATTAGAAATCACAGGAAAAGGTTTTCTTGCTTACTTAACTCTAAAGCAAGACTCATGATGTTTATTTATTCTATCAATATGCATATTAGAAGGTTGCAAAATAGAAGACAATTTTCCAAAAGAAACATGTCTAAGGCGTCTATGCCAAATAATATTAGAACAATCTAATCTCAAACTAGCAACAACATGTTCACTAGTATTCTAAAAATAGTAAAGTCCATCTTGGCATTCACCTCTGCCAATCGACATCCTCGACTCGAGGTCCTAAAGGATATAATAATTAGGAATAAAATGTTAATGAACATCTTAAATCACGGGTTAATTTACTCGCAAATAAAAGGTTGCAATTAAAGGATGGAACAAAACACCTTCAGTTTTATGTTTGAAGATAAAACAAGTTCTCCTTGAGAGTCAATCTCCAGACGAATGCCATTTGAGAGCCGTACAGGTGAAGCATCTTTTATAACCTCAGTGTTTGAGAGACAATTTTGATTAAAAATCATATGTTCTGGCGTTCCACTATCAATAATCCAATTTAAAGAATCAATAATTGCCTTACCAGCAAAATTTGTTGTACTTTCATATTTCTCAAGCAGATACATCAAGTAGTTATATTGCTCCTGACTCATGTACAGACCATTTTCTCAGTCTCCTCCATTGCTTGTTGACACTTGATTGACCAAACGGGCTTGATTTGGTGTTGCCCTTTTATTTTCAACCCTCGTTTGGTTCCCTTTCCACCAATTAGGATAACCTTTACACTTTAAGCAATCATCATAGAGATGTCAAATTTTGCCACAGTATGCGCAAAGTATGTTGGCTCGTTTAGGGTCCTTGACCTACTGTCCTGCATGAGTAAATTTTATTGCAAAGGCCGCTGCCTCAAAGGCCCTAGCAATAACAACTTTCAATTCCTTTTCTTCTTTACTAACTAACGCATAGGCTTTCTTGATGCTTGGTAAGAGTTCTGTGTTCAATATCTATGACCGAATGACACTTAAGTGATCGATTAGTCCCATAAGAAAATTATGAAGTTTCTCACCTTCACATTCTGCCAACAATTCCTTAGTTGCATCACACGTACACTCTGGGATACTCGAATTAGTTAGCAAGTTCATCCCATAAAGCTTTCAACTTAGTGTAATAGGCAACTACAAAAAGATCTCAATGTTGCATCAAGGCCGATTCACGCCTGAACTCATGAATCTGAGAAGCTTTAACAATCGCAAATCTCTCTTGGAGATCATCCCAAATCTCCTTGGCAGAATCTGCATATGCAACGCTAGAGAGGAGATCAACAATAAGTGAACTAAAATTCCAGGATATCACTATGGAGTTACACTTGTGCCAAGCTTACAGAAGGGCTGGACCATTGATCGGTTTGATGATGGTTCCATCTGTGAATCCAAGCTTGCTTTTGACTTGAAGCGCCACCTTAATGGCCTGTCTCTAAGTTCTATAGTTTTCTTTGTTAAGGAGACAATTGACCAAGGTAGCACTTGGATGATCAGATGAATTGAGATAGTACGGGGAAGAGGAATCGGTCCCTGGCGGATTGGAAAGACTGTTATGCTTGCAGTCTTTTTCCCATCTGCCATATGTAGCTTTATCGTAGGTCGGTTGCTCTAGGATTTAGGTCAAAGGTATCAAAACCTGCTTTGATACCATGATAAGAAAGAGTTTTGGAGAAAATCACCAATATGTACACGTACATAGGTTAGCTTATAAAGGAAGTTAAGCTTAGGTAGGAAACTCTATTCCTAGAAGTTAGGATTACATCCCATGATATAAACAATTAGCCTAATTGATGGGTAGGAGACCGAATTAGCAAGGGAAGAAATCACAACAATATCACAACCATATATGCATCAAGATGTTAACTTTCTACAGTTATAACTAATGAAAAAGAAGTGGAAAACTTGTATTAAAGGATGAGAACTAATGTGTCCAATTACAACGTATTCCATTAATTTTGAAGCACTACAAACATGAACAAAAAACAAGCTCAGTTCTATCAGAAATCTATCTTAATCAGAATTCTTAAAGTCATCAATCTTTTATCATGATTGCAGATTTCATGGCTACCAACACGAACAAATCAAACTAACACATCAGCAACACTTTAACAGGAGAATCCAAGACAGAGACTGTTACATAAACAATTCATGAATTCTACAACTATAATAGGGTAAAAGGATAATCACAAGTTTCAGACAGATACTGTAATGCAATAATACACAGAACAGACATGTTCAAAATCAAACAGAAGAGGACTTGATCAGAAGGAAGATTTCTCCTTCTGAAAGAAGAAGCAACCAGAAGGACCACCATCAGGAAGCAGTGCTAGCCTCACAGGACCCTCAGCACCAACCTCGACAGGTAAATATCCTGTGTTAAAGTTTATCTCTGTCTTTACATAACCAGGGCAGACACAGTTGACATAGAAACTCGGGTGCTTTTTAGCCAACATCCGTGTGTAGGCATTCATAGCTGCTTTCGACATTCTATATGCAGATGGGACAGCAGGCCACCGTTTGATTTCCAATGAAGCCTCCTTAAAATCCTTCAGGAATTGGTCCAACACCTCGTCCACTTTCTCTTCTGTAACTTCCTCTGCATTGCTTAACACCCCTTTAGCCCATTCATTTGGTACATTCTGCAACAGGGCACAAAGGATTCATTTCAGTAGCTACCGTCTTGTGGAAGTTGGCATATCAATTCATAATCTCGGTAGATCTCATATTGAAGGTGGGTATCACAATCTCATACCGAAAAAGAAAAAAAGAGATAAAAATCTTTACAAATTTAAAGATATGGTTGCTAAACTTATTGTACTTTGTAAGTACGAATTAAAGTTTAGCACTGCAAAAACATATAAATTTATACTCGATACTAATGCTTGTGATTTGTACCTCAAGTTTCCCTGCAGAGGAGGAAACATTGACAATCCTAGGAGAATCAGACAATTGGAGTAATGGTAATAGCGCTTCAACCATTTTTTTGGCACCATAATAGTTTATTTTGAGGCATTCTTCAGCTAATTCATAGGGTTGAGTCGATATTTCACTCCAATTGATCTCAGAAGCTTCCTGCATCGACGAAAAGCACGAGCAAATTCATGTCTCTTTGGGGTCAAACAGTACTTCAAGTTCCAATTAAACTTACTTTACCAACAGAAGCTCTGAGACCATCATCATCTATTTGAGTTCCAAGAACAGCAGCATTGTTCACCTGTAACAGATCTTCATGAGTGTAGAAATGAAAACATTGTAGAACAGGAGGCGAACAGAGACCAAGGTTTTAAACTTTACCAGTATATCAAGCTTTCCAAATCGGCTCCTGATGAAATCAACAAAAGAAGAAATACCATCATCGTCAACGACGTCAAGTTGATGAAAGATCACGTAATCTGAGACACCACCAAAGTCTTTGAGCTTCTCAACAGCTTCAACCGCTCTCTTCGTATCTCTTGCCGTTAAGACCACAACAATCCCAATTGAAGCTAACTGCCTACAGATTTCAAACCCAATCCCCTTATTTGCTCCTGTAACAACTGCATACCTGCAATGAAGAGATCCTTGTTAGTGAGCTTAATAAGGAACAAAGAAGCTTACTTTAGCACTACCCCTTCTCTACATAGAATGAAAAAGAAGAAAACTATTCAGCAGATAAGCAAAGGAGCCAACTTTTTGGTTGCTTCCGGCATTAATTTGGAACTCTGCAACTCAGAAGAAACGCTGACTTCAGGTTTTGAATTTTTGTTTCCAACATTACGGCTTAGATTCATCAAAGTCCTTTAGTGTAAGAACTGCTTGAGCACAGGTAATCAATGACTTACCATTACGTTGGAATTATGCCGACCAAATTATTATGTAACAGATTCAACATTTTAATTTTGTGTTTATTAATTTCAACGATTTTATTATCGTATTATGTTTATTATTTATTATTTTTAATATGATAAATTTTTATTTAAATTTATGCATTTATCATCATAACGAAGATTATGATAACGAGGGTTAAGTCTTTAAAGTTTAATCTCAAAATATTTTTAATCATAGGATTATCAAATAAGGATTTTAATAATCCAGTTAAACAAGAGAAAAATTTAAAAAATTTGTTTTCTCTATTTTTGAAAAAAAAGGTTCTTCAAATTTATTCATAATCATGTCAAGAGTTGAAAGCATGACATATTTTTCAGTGTAAAGTATATAAAAACTTCGTATTTTTGAAGTTTAGCATCGATTAATCTATCACAAATTTTAGATATTTATTTTTACTTATTTTTATTATTAGTATGTTTGTTACACGTAATAGATAAATATAAAATTGTAATTTTTATTTTCGTTGCGTTTGTGATCCCTTAATTGATATCAAAATTAATTTTACGTTTACATTATACTTGACAAATACCAATAATTTATGTACTTTATTGCGGTATTTGTTTTAACACTTTGAATGTTGCTTATTTAATATTCATGATAACGTTGAAATTGTGTTTTTCACGGAGCCGAACACTGAAAATGTCATGAAGGACAAATGTTGTTGATAAAAGTTGTGGACACTAAATGCATTTAATGAATGTTATACGAATAGTTAATGCAAAGGTTGATGTGGTGTTGTTTATGCATTTATTGATGTTGGACGTATAGTTAAAAGCAAAGGTTGTTTTAAAAGGTTTAGCAGACAAAGGTTAATTTGAATGAAAACTTGAAGATATAAGATGAGTATAATAAGACTCTTTCAATTTTTCCGTATGTACAGAAAATAAATATAAGTTTTTTATACAAATATTGTCTATAATGATATGATCAGCAATGTTATAAAAATTGTTTTAATAATATGAAATTTTGACCTTTAAAATTATTGAGTTTATTTTGATATAATATATTATATTTTATCAACAAAATTTCTACCCAAGTAGATAACAATATTTTTTTTTTTTTACAAAGAATGATCTGATAATCATGTGATTTGTAGTTTAAGGATAAATAATATTTTCTATTACATATGATACATGTGTGAGAAAAAATTACTTAATTTTATACTTTTGGCCTAGACTACATAGGGAGTATAATATTAATTAATTCTCCATTACTTAGGTGAATAAATTAAATTATACTAATAGGAACAACTTGACAACCAGGAGATTATATAGTATTGAGCCTACTATATTACTCCTTAATTATGCATGAGTAATGATTTGACAACCAAGGGACTCATTCATATTTTAAAGATATTATATCATTTGGATAAAAGTCCATGTCTTAATGATATATGATTGTGTTCTTATTGTAGTGTTTTCTTTTTATTAGATTTCTCAAAATATCTACTACATCACTGCGAAGTATTCTTGATGCTAATAAGCTAGTGAGAAACAATTTTGATGATTGGTACTGCAATATGAAAATTGTTCTCATGCATGAAAAACTTATCTATGTGATTGATAAACCCATGAAGGAAGCACCTCCTGAAATAATTGATGATGTTAAGGCATTGGATGCATAATTTAAATACAATGAACAAAGTACTAATACCAAGTGCATTATTCTGGCATCAATGAGTTCTGAACTCCAAAGGCAATATGAAGGTACAAATCCTCTACAGATCATTGAGCATCTTAAGAAGATGTATAGGTCACAAAGTAGAGTTGCTAGATATCAGTTATCTAACTCCCTATTCAAGTCTAAAATGAGGCTCAAATCTCTTGTGGGACCCTATGTTCTTAAGATGATTGATCTTATAGAACAACTTGAGAAGTTAGGGTCTTCATTAGGGAAAGAGTTGTTACAAGATTTGATCTTATAATCTCTTTCTGACATTTTTTCAATATTCGTTGTTAATTTTAACATGAACAGGATGGACTGTGATCTTCATGAAATGGTCAACTTGTTGATCAATTATGAAAATCAAGTAGCATCGTCTCAGAAGGTGAAAGTGTCAGGGTCTATGAACCTAGTTGGTAACTCTTCTAAGTGTAAGTGAAAAGGCAAAAAGAAGCCCAAGAAAAATCATCTTGCACCTAAGGGTGTTTGGAACAAATCCAAGGGTAAGGATAAGAGAGTTAACCAAAAGGATGCTGAATGTTTCTTCTGTACAAAGAAGAGACACTAGAAGAGGAACTGCCCAGAGTATTTGGCTACTTTAAAAGGCAAGAAACAAGGTAGGACATTTATAAAAAATGTTTTCATTATTTCTTTAACTACTATTGATTCTAGTAAATGGGTATTAGATATTGGTAGTAGTTTTAACATTTGTAATATGTTACAGGGTCTAAAGATCAGTAGGAGATTGAAGAAGGGAGAAGTAAAGCTACATGTTGGGAATGGAGTAAGTGTTGCAGCCCTAGTTGTAGGAACTATTTTTCTTGTTATGCCTACAGGAAAGATTTTATTATTAGAAGATTGTTATTATGTTTCTAAGTTTGTTTCGAACATTGTTTCCATTTCTTCATTAGACAAGCATGGATTTCATACGATCTTTAAGAATAACCAATGTAATATATTTTATGGTAATGAATTATATGTAAGTAGTTATTTATAATATGATCTTTGTGTCTTACCTGCAATAATTGTTTATCCAATTATGAATCTTTCTGGTCAAAAAAGGAAGAGAGATATTCATGCAAGTCAAACTTACCTTTAGCATTGTAGACTTGATCATATTGGTGTGAAAAGAGTAAATAAGTTGCACAAGGAAAGATGCCTTGGTCAATATGATTATGAATCATATGAAATTTGTGAATCTTGTCTCAAAGGAAAAATGACAAAATCTCCTTTTATTGGAACTGGAGAGAGAGCTAGTGAACTTTTAGGACTCATACATACTAATGTATATAGGCCTATGAAAGTTCAAGCTAAAGATCACCTTCACTGATGATATTTCAAGATATGGATTTGTGTATCTTATGAAACACAAGTCTGAATCATAAGCTTTATTCTTAAGCTTGAAATGAGGTCTAACAAGTGTAGATTTGTTGGCTATCCCAAGGAAACTATAGGATACTATTTCTATCACCCTCTAAACACAAAGTGTTTGTGGCCAAAAATACAACCTTTTTAGAAAGGGAGTTCCTTAACGGAGGAAGTCATGGTATAGAAATAGATCTTGATGAAATTCAAGATTCTAATGAATCAACACAAGCTCAAGAGTATCAGATGCATATTGAGTAGCCTTTACTTGATGTATTGAAATTAACACATAGGGTACCAGCCTCAACCCTTGAGGAGAATTTATCTGTTAATGAACCTGTCTAAGAACCAGTGCAACATTAAGATCAAGTAGAGGAAGAATCTATTGAACATGAGCCTCTTAGAAGGTCTGCTAGGGATCGTCATGCACTAGATAGATTAAACTTAATAGTGTAAGATAACGAGGATAATCATATTGATGATGACCATAAGACTTACAAGAAGGCTATGGCAAGTCCAGATCGTGAGAAGTGGTTTAAGGCCATAGAATCCGAGTTAGAATCCATAAGAATCAACAAGTATGGACTTTGGTTGATCCCTCAAAGGATATAAAACCCATAAGATGTAAATGGGTGTTTTAAGAAAAAGATTGAAGCAGACTGGAAGGTTGAAACCTATAAAGCCCGTCTTGTTGCCAAGGGATATAATCAAAAGGAAGGTATTGATTATAAAGAAACCTTTTCCCCTGTGGCAATACTCAAATTTATTCAGATTCTACTTGCTATAACTGCATATTATGATTATAAAATATGACAAATGGATGTGAAAATAACATTTCTTAACGAAGAGCTCAAGGAAGATGTCTATATGACTCAACCTGAAGGTTTCACGTTACCATCTGCTCCTAATAAAATACGTAAGCTACAAAGATCCATTTATGGATTGAAACAAGCTTCACGAGGTTGGAATATTCGCTTCAATATAACAATTGCAAAGTTCGATTTTGTTAGATGTGAAGAAGATCCATGTGTGTACAAGAAGGTTAGTGGGAGCATAGTTATTTTCCTAGTGCTATATGTAGATGACATATTGCTAATAGGAAATGATGTACCAGTCATGCAAAAGACAAAGATTTGGCTATCTAAATAGTTCTCTATGAAGGATTTGGAAGACGCAGCTTACATTCTTAGAATCAAGATCTATTTAGATAAATCAAGGAAGCTGCTAGGACTCTCCCAATTCATGTATATTGATACTATCTTTAAAAGGTATCATATGGAAAATTTCAAAAAAAGGTTATTTACCGATAGACACTGAAATTTCTCTTAGTAGGGAGGATTGTCCTAAAACCTAGAAGAAAGAGAGCACACGAGTAGGGTCCCATATGCTAGCGCAGTGGGAGCTATCATATATATCACGATATGTACAAGACCTGATGTAGTGTACGCATTAGGAATAATGAGTAGGTATCAAGGTAACCCAAGTGAGGAATATTAGAAAGTGGTTAAAATCATCCTTAAGTACTTAAGAAGAACTAAGGACCAATTTCTCATATACTGAGATTATGAATTAAAACTAATAGGCTACACTGATGTTAGCTTTACATCATATAAAGATGATAGCAAATCTACCTCTGGTTATGTTTTCACCTTGAATGGAGGGGCAATGAGATGGAAAAGTTCCAAGCAAGCTACTGTAGTTGATTTAGTTATTGAAGCAGAATACATAGCTGCATGCGATGCAGCTAAGGAAGCTATTTGAATGAAAAAGTTCTTAATTGAACTTGGTGTGGTTCCTTCGATAAAGGAAGTTGTTTCTTTATTATGTGACAATACTGGTGCTACTGCACAAGTTAAGGAACCAAGGTCACACCAAAGATCCAAACATGTTATGCGGAAGTTTCATCTTATTAAAGAAATTGTTGAGTGTGAGAACATTCAAATTCAAAAGGTTGAAGGAAAGGAGAATGTTGCAGATCCCTTCACTAAGGCGCTTAGATCAAAAGATTTTGATAAGCACAAGTGGAAGATAGGATTGAAGTTTATGATTGATTGGGTCTAGGTCAAATAGGAGCTTGTTGAAATTATGCTCATAACCTAATCGTTATGTAATGGATTGAACACCTTAGTTTTGTGATTATTAATTTTGATTAAAAACATGACATATTATTATAATTTTTGCTAGCACAGAAAATATAATTAACAGTGAAAATTCACTTGTATAAAATAAATGAATACAATAAAATAGTTTTATATTATATTATTTTATTTTATAAATAATTATTGTTATTAAAAAAACAAAGAGAGGCGTCAGATGACCTTGCATTAGGTAGTTATGTTCTCGTTATATATTTAACCAAAACCAAATGAAGTGATTGTCAAGTTTTTTTTTTCAAGTTTTGAAAAACAATAAACGGGAATAAAGAAGATTGCAGAATCTTTAAGATAGTTCATTCTGGACGTACATGGAAAAAAAACAAAAAGAGAAAAAAAATGTTTTCTTTCTTTTTTAATAAGTTGATAAGAAAACGAAGTGAAGAGTGAAATATAAATACTCTGTCATATTCATTTCCTTTATACGTGGAAAAAAAACAAGAGAAAAGTTTGAGAAATTTGTTTTCTTTATTCTTGAAAAAAGGGTTCTGCAAATTTATCCATAGTTATATCAAGAGTTGAAATCAGGACCTATTTCTTAATGTGGAGTACATAGAGGCTTCGTATTTTCGAAGTTCAGTATCGGTTAATCCATCACAATTTCAGGTATTTATTTTTGCATATTCTTATTTTTAGTATGTTTGTTATACACAATAGATAAATATAAGATTGTAATTTTTATTTCCGCTGCGTTTGTGATCCTTTACATTAATCTTGATTTTTTTAAAAGAAATAATTTTTATTAAGTGTTTAATTATCAAACAAAGGGTTTGGTTTGATTTAAGCTTACTCACATCACATGTCACATTTACAATTTCAGAAGAAGCAAGCAATTAGAAAATTATGATAGGACCATTTTATAATCTCATATTTATATGGGACAGATCTCAACACTCATCAGACCTCTCATAGAATGCAGTCTAGCGAGTGTTAAGAAACTAAAGGGAATTAAGGATTATATGTTGACATATAGCACGAACAATAGACTAAACCTCGCAGAAAATTCAGATTCAGATTTTAGCTATGTGTCCAGATGATTGAAAGTCCACTTAAGGTTATAGTTTTAAGTTTGCAGATGGTACAATGTCGTGGAAGTATGTTAAGAATATACAGGTAACTTCCTCGACTATGCATGCAGAGTGCATGTTATGGGGCTTCTTCACATATTGTTAAGCTCAGAAACTTGATTTCTAAGTTGTATGTAGTTGATTCAGTGGTTAGACTCATTTGGTTATATTGTGATAATCTTTTTGCTGTATTGTTTAAAAACAATAAAGAATATCATATGGTCTTAGCATTTAAAGGTCAATTATTTAGTCATAAAAGTGTTGATACGAAAAGGTGACATTAAGGCTTAAAGCATCTAAAGACTGAGGAACTATAAGTCGATCCTTTAACTAAAGAATTTCACCCACATGTGTTTGTTACACAAGTATACAATATGGGTATATTGACGTCCTTAGACACTGTTATTAGCGGATCATTATGTTTACTCTATGTACATTTGTACATTTTGATGTATTATGATAATGTGAAGGTTCATCAACAAAGATGATAACCGTTTATCCTCATTAATACGTGTTATCATACATTGTCATAATACGTATGAAAGTCCTAAGATTTATGTCGATCTTAAGTATTTAAAGGTCATTGGACATATATACAGATTAATCTTGTGCCTATGTCATTTAGACACATACAATTTAAGTACGGGTATCCATGAATTTGACATGATATAAGAGGATACAAGTTTTTAATCCCATAAAAGTTCTCTAATGCAGTTTAGTATTCAAATGAAGAACATAAATGTTTTCTTAATGTGGTTTAGCATTTGGTGAGAGGAAACAAGTTTTCTCTAATGTTATTTAGCGTTCGATGAGAGAAAACAGGATTTCTCTAATGTAGTTTAGCATATGCGGTTTAGCATAAAGTTAGGAGAATCGAGACTTACAAACAAAGATAATATAATGTAGATCATAAAGGTATCATCCTAGTTTGTCACACTCTATTTTCCTATTCATGTCAATGAGATTTTAGATATACGTAATTGTATTAGATCTGTATTGCACATGACACGTGTATTTTAAACTAGAGTCAAAACTGCAATTAATGCTTATCCAAATGGGAAAATGTTAGATAATTTTATCCTTTTTCATAAAATTGGATAACTATTAATTGTATTTTTTGGTTTTTCTATAAATTATCGGTTAAGTTACGTAATTTAATATAGATAAAAATAATAAAATGACCCAATAAATGATCTAAATCAATGGGACAAAGTTTGGGTAAAAAATGAATCTCAATTAGTGTGGACCGGACCCATATCGATCTTATGATGGGAAAACCCGATATGGAAGCTATATATAAAAGTTACGGTCTCATGCAGTTGCTCATATCAATCGTAAGCATAAGGATTCTCTGACCGTTAAGAGAGCTTACGTTTTAAAAAAACTGTAGAAAGGTTTTGCGCGTCTTGGAGAGGAGTTTTCATAAAGATGACGGTGGATTCGCGCTCGTTTTAGTTTCGGAAAGCTCATTTGAAGTTATGCAAATTGAAATCAAGTATTTCCACATTTCTTCATTTTTTGCCCTTTCACATTCGATCTAGGATATGTAACTAAGGTACCGTTGTGTATTAAAGTTAGGACCATTTTATTTCTAGTTTTGTTACCAAAAAGAAGAGGTCGAATGCATAGAAATTCCCAGTAGTATAACATTAAACTACATAACAGTGAATTGAAGATTGTATAACAAACAAACATAAAGAAGACTCGTACATACTAATCAATATCCATTAGAAGAACACAAGACATAATGATATGATATTAAGCATCAGACCAGAAAATCTCCATTCCACCGCGCTTATCTGAAGGAACCCCAAGTGCCTCCCAAACTGCTTTAGACGCATCGACGATGTTGTTGTTGCATGGAGGCTGATAGTCATGATCAGAGTCACAACCCATTGTAGAGTCACACTCATCCACCACTTTAGCCTTCACACTCTTCCCATTTCCATGGATTTTAATATACTTCAAGCACCTACTCCTGTTATCGAACCACCCTGTCGAAAGTGCCACCACCGGTTCATGGTCTGGATGGTATTGGTTATCGCATTCCGACGGACCACCGCCGTCTCCTCCCTTCTGAAAGCTGTTGAGTGTGAGAGTTGCCTTGGTGTGTCCGGAGACTGGAGGTGAACATTTGTAAATGGGGTAGAGCTTGTTTTGAACACAGCAATCGGAGTCATTCTCTCGGTTACACTGTCCTGGAGGTGGTTTTTTGCCCCTTATCTTACCACTAGGGTTGCAAGTTGCAGACTCAACAAAAGAAAAACTTTGAACAACGAAGAAGATGAGGAAGAAGAGAGCAAGAGAAAGATTCTTCATCTTCCTGTTCTTCTTGTATTGTTGTTTAATATTCAAGAAAGGTTTGGTTCGTGAAGAAACCTGACATGGTGCAATCCCTTTTATAGAGACGATTGAGGTACTCGTTTCACGCAGTTGCAGAAGAAGCAAGCAAGTAGAGAATGATGTTAGGACAGTTTTATGGTCTTGCGTTCTTCCTCAAAACAATCAAATTGTCCATATATTAAGGTGGTAAGTGTGGACAAAAATGGAGTCGTGTGTGCCTCAATGTGTATATCTATTGATAAATTGTTCATCATCTTTGAGCCATAGTTTTGTCCTTACAATGAGTTTGTTTAATCGGTTAATTGAAATAATATACGTACGTTGTGTGGGCTTATCCTGTAATGGAGGACCTTTTTTTTTTATCTTCAAGAGAGAAAGTAAAGGAGACAAAAATAATGGTGCAGGAAGTAAAAAAAAAAAGAAGTTAGAAGTCTTTACAAAATCGTTTAAAAGGATCAATCGGTAATGTTAGATTATCATAAAACTGGTTAAAGAAAGAATAAAATTAAATTATTTGAAAATGATTAAAAATGATTGTACTTATAAAAAATTAATGTTTAATTGAAAAAGGACAATGTTAAATACAAATTAATTAGTTTCTTTTTGTTCATAAAAAATGATTAGTTTATAAAAATTTGCTAATTAATTAATAAACTGGTCAATTTTTAACAATAAAAGTTATTAAACTAAATCAAACTAAAAAATTGAAGGCTGAACTGAAAAGTTAGCCAATTCAAAATTTTTGTTGTTAAACCAGTCGAATCGGTTCAGTTTTTAAAGCATTGATTTTACCTTCTACAAATTATAAAAATATTTTGCTTAATAAATTTATTTTAAATTTTTTACGGACAGTGCATGAAATTATTGTTAACATTTGTACAAATTTTCAAATACTGAATTTTTTAAGAATAACAATTTAATGTAGTCAAGTTTTAACACTAATTTGGATATATAAACACACATTTTAATAAGTTGTGATATTGAGCATTATAAATGAAAGTTATATTATATTTAATATTTTTCATAAATCAAGATTTTCTATACATTGTCAAAAGTGACTATGTGTTAATAGAAGGAAAGAAAACGGGAGACCATAAGATTATGAGATTGTAATGTTTATAATTTGAGAATTTAACTAGGAATGTCAATTTTGGCCTAGTCTGATTTTGGTTTGATATGATAAAATAACGTTGTTTTTTAATTTTTTTAAAATATAATCAAATGGGTCGAACAGGTCCACAAGCCAGGCCTTGGCCGCTTTTGGCCCGGCCCATTGACATGCATAAATTTAACACTTTAGTTCTTTGGAGATTGACATTGAATGCTTAAAAGATATGTGATTAATTCATTATGATAACAACATTTAAAAGAGAGGAAATCAGTATGTTGTTACTGAGTTAATTATGTAACTTTGAGCATAATTTTTTATAGAAATATCGAATTGAGGTGATTAAAGAGTTATTAAAAAAAAGGAACTGTAGACAATTTGTAAGAAAGTTCTTAGAGCTCATATCGACAAGCCGAACTTCTACCATCTAATAGTACTTGGTGGCATGACCTTTTATTAATTGGTGTTCCTACTAATTGAACAAATTATTAGACTAGCGAAATTCTAAGATTTTCAATTTTTAAAGTACGTAAGTCCTAAAGTTTTAGGCGAATTTGAAAGATAGAATTTTTAATACGATTATTTTTATGAATTTTCTAAAGAATTTGTTTCATAACTTTTCCTTAGCTTAGTATTTTAAACATTCTGATTACATTATATAAGCATAATTGTTAGTATCTTTGAGGCAAAAGAACAGTGTAGGTATCTTAGTTGTCAAGGAACTCATACACTATGATGTGAAGGTAAAGAGAACCAATGATAATTTTGCTTTAAAGATTATGGTGAAAATTGTTATTTTCAATGTGGTTTTTGCTTATGCACCCCAAGCAGAGTTAGAAGAACAACTTAAGCATCAATTCTAGGAAGAACTAGATGAAATGATTCAACAAATCTCCCTTAAAGAGAAAATTATTTTATGTAGAGACTTTAATGACTATATAGAGACAACCTCGGATGAATATTCTTGTGCCTATATGGGTTTTGGGTATAGAAATAGGAATAACATTGGAATTACTTTGTCAGATTTTTTTGGTAGAATTTGATTTGGTGATAGTCAACTCATTCTTAATAGAAAAAAAAGGAGCAACTGATAACTTCTAGTAATAGAACTACGAAGACTTATATCGACTACTTCCTCATGAGGCGAAGCAATCAATCGAGTTATAAGGATTGCAAGGTGATACTTAACACATACTTGTCAACTCAACATATATTACTAGTTATAGATCTTATAATTAAGGGTTAGAGGATGAAGAAAAGTTTTCGATAGTGTATTAGAGTTAGATGGTAGAATCTAAAAGGAGATACTATGAAACAATTTAATAATAGAGTAATATATGAAGAAGCATAAAACTAGAAGGAGATACTAACTAGATGTGGGAGGGAGAAGCATCTCTTTTAAGAAATGCAACTAAGGAGATCTTGGAATGCAACTTTGGAGATCTTGAAAATTTCTAAAAGACCCAAGGGTAGTAGTAAGAAGGAGTTTTAATAGTGAAATGAAATCGAAATAAGGTGAAGATCAAGAAGGTTGCCTATAAAGGTCAATTAGATAGTTATATGGATGAAGAAAAGGTAGCCAATATAGTAAGTTACAAGCTGACAAAAGAAAGAGGCGAAAAATATAGTCTTAGATGCCAAGTATACGAGAACTTATATCAATGAGTGTAAACTAAGGATAGAGCAAAAGATATTTTCAAGTTAGAAAAAACTAAGAAACAGAATGTGAGGGACTTTGATAAAGTTCGTTACATAAAAGATTAAGTAGGATAGGTGCTTGTAAATGAAAATGACATCAGGAGAATATTACAAAATTACTTTTATAGGCCCTTTAATGATGAAAAAGATAATAATATTTCTTTGGGTGATCTTAGCACTTCTAAGTACTATTGTAACTTTACTTTTTACCAGCATATCATAAGAGAAGAAATTAGAGGATCTTTGAGGAATATGAAGAGTGTGAGTGTAGTATGACCCGATAAGATACTCATAGTGGAGTGGAAGAGCTTAAGAGAAGAGGGCCTTATTTGGTTAGCCAACCTTTTTAATATGATCTTCAAGTCTACCAAAATGTCAGATGAGAGGAGACTTAGCACACTAATTCCTCTCTACAAAAGCAAAGGAGACATTCAAAGTTGTTAATAACTATATAAGCACTAAACTACTCGGTCACATTATGAAGTTATAGGAGAGAGTGATTGAGAAGAGAATGAGAAAGGATACACCAATATCACAAAACCAAGTAGGTTTCATGTCACGAAGATCCATGACAGAAGTCATACACTTCCTTAAATGATTAATATAATATTATAAGGATAGATAGAGGGACATGCATATGGTTTGCATTAATTTAGAGAAGACTTATAGTAAGGTACTTAAGAATGTCATGTGGAGGTGTCTAAAAGCTAAGAAAGTTCCTTTTGAATATACAGGTTATTAGAGATATATATGAAAGTGGTAAGACTAGAGTAAGAACGATAGGAGGAGATACAACAAATTTTTCTATTGATACCAAGCTACACCAAGGATCCTCGTTAAGCCCCTCCCTATTTGCAGTAGTTATAAATGAGCTTACCAAGAATATCTAAGGAGATATGCCTTTGTGCATATTATTTGTTGATGACATTGTTTTAGTGGATGAAATAAAAGAAGGTGATAATAACAAGCTAGAACTTTGGAGAGATATGTTAGAGACAAAACGCTTGAGCAAGATTAAGATTAACTACTTAAAGTATAATTTTTTGAGTCGTATGGTTGCATTTGATATAGAGGTCAAGATTGGTACTGAAGTTATACCACATAAAATTTGTTTTAAGTACCTTAGATCTATTATTCAAAGTAGACGCAAGATAGATGATGACATATTTCACTATATAAAATTAGAGTTGCTAAAATGGAGAAGCATCTCAAGGGTTTTATTTAACAAAGAGATACTACTCAAGCTAGAAGGTAAATTCTACCGTTTAGCTATTAGTTAAGTCATGCTCTATTGGGCAGAGTATTGATTCATCAAATAAGCACATAATCATAAGTTAATGATAACGGAGATAAGAATGCTCCATTGGATGTGCAACTTGCAAAAAAAAGAGATAAAATCATGAATGAAGTGGTAATAAACATGTTGCGGGTGGCTAACATTGATAGAAAAAAGAGAGAGACATGGTTTAAGTGGTTCAAACATATTATGAGAAGACATCCTGATGCCCTAGTGAGAAAATGTTAGAAGATTGTATTTAGAGACTATAAGAGAAGAAGATGAAGATATAAGAAAAATTGAGAGAGATGATCAAGAATAACATGACCCTATTTTATCAAAAGCTTGGCCCTTAATAAGAAACTTTAGCAAATTATGATACAGAGAGAGGACCTATATAAAGAGTTCTTTCTCTTTTTATAAGTTTTTAAACATTTTCCTTTTATTTTCATTTTTTTCAGTTAGCTTAAACACTTTTATTTGTATCACTTATTCCTTAGTTAATCTATTTATTTATTTAATAATTTTAATTGTTTATTTATTTTTTATTGTTTGTTTGTTTATTTATTTACTTACTTTTATATTATTCTAACTTTGACTTTGATTCTGACTTTAATTTTAATTTTGATTTATTTTATTTATTCAACTATATGTTTATGCATTTATCTATCATTTTATTTCAACCATTTTGATTTTGTCAAATAAAATGGAGAAGCATCTCAAGGATTTTATTTGACAAAAGGATATTACTCGAGCTAGAAGGTAAATTATACCATTTAGCTATTAGTTCAATCGTGCTCTATTAGGTAGAGTACTGATCCATCAAATAAGCACATAGTCATAAGTTAATGGTAACGGAGATAAGAATGCTCTATTGGACGTGTAACTTTACAAAAGAAGAGATAAAGTTATGAATGAAGTGGTAAGAGACATGTTGGGGGGTGACTAACATAGATAGAAAAATGAGAGAGACAAAGTTTAAGCGGTTCAAAAATATTATGAGGAGACATCCTGATGCCCTAGTAAGAAAATGTTAGAAAATTGTACTTAAGGACTATAAAAGAAGAAGATGAAGATGTAAGAAAAAACTGAGAGAGGTTATTAAGAATAATATGACCCTATTTTACCAAAGACCCTATTTTACCAAAGACTTGGCCCTTAATAAGAAACTTTAGCAAACTATGATATAAATAGATGACCTACATAAAGAGGTCTTTCTCTTTTTATAAGTTTTTGAACTTTTTCCTTTAATTCTTTTTTTTTTCAATTAGCTTAAACACTTTTATTTGTATCACTTATTCCTTAGTTATTCTATTTATTTATTTAATATTTTTAATTGCTTATTTATTTTATTTATTGTTTGTTTGTTTATTTATTAACTTACTTTTATATTATTCTAACTTTGACTTTGACTTTGATTTTGATTTTGATTTTGATTTTGATTTTGATTTATTTTATTTTATTTGTTCAACTATATGTTTATGTATTTATCTATTATTTTATTTCAGCTGTTTTTTTAAACAACTTTTTTTTCTTGTAAATCTATCAGAAACACTCACTTTATTAACTAAGAGTAAGGTTGTGTACTTGTCAACCTCCTCATATTCTATACATCGACGAGATTTCTAGTGAAACATTATTAATGCTGTTGTTGTGTTGTATTTCTATAAATTAACGTACATGGTACAAACGTGAAGATTTCTACTATGAAGATTTAAATGGATTTCAGTGTAAGTTTTTAGAGTTAAGTTTAAAATAATTTCTAACAAAAGAGATTAACAAGGTATAACTACGAGATTAGCATATTATAAACCTTAGTCTTGTAATAAACTTGAATGGTTAAACATTGTTATGAGATAATGATGCCTCACGATTCTAATCAAATTGTAATCGATAAAAATGGTGGGAAAAAACAAATTTATTATTATCATAGCAAAACTTTAATTTTCTAATTGACATAATTAGTACTTTTAGTTAATACTTTAAAAATAGGATAGTTAATTTTAAAACCTCATTTAAGACTATATTAGATTTTGAAACCTCAATCAAATTATATTAAATTTATTACTAATTCGATATAATCCATTCAAGTCAACCTTGAACTAAGATTGTTTTAAATAATGCTATTTTAAAAAAATTTCTGTTAATTTAAATTCAATCAAAATTTTGATTGATTTAAACCTAAATTTATTAATTTTGACTTAATTAATTTGGCCCCTTTCGCCGACCCTACTTTAAACTTATTATATAGAAAAAAAAAGGTCAATTTTTTAATTATAACCTAATTTGATCCTTATCATTTAAAATTTTCAAATTTAATTTTAGCGTGAGAACTTTAATATAATTAAACTTCCAATAATTAAATGCCTTTTTATAATATTAAAATATTAACTAAAAAACGTAACACTTAATTAAAAAATAACTTTATTATATTTTCTATTTATTAAAATATATTTTCAAAATGATTCATTAAAAACCCATTTTGTGAACATTAAATTTAAATTTAAACACTATAAACATTAAGAGTTTATAATTCTTGATAAACACCTTAAAATTTAAATTATTCTTTTAGCCTATATTAAAAAACTATAAGTTATAGCGTTAAAAATAGTCAGTCATTTAGTACTCTTAATATCAAATTCTGACTCCTATTCATGCACTGCACGTCCGTGAAGATTACGTTGAACTTCCTTGTGTTTGATCCACGAAATCACAGAAAACCTTGCGTTACAAGTAACCTCAAAACTTGTAACCCTTTCAAATCTTATATACCCTTTAGCCCGTAAAGAAGACAAGCAGACAAGAACCGGTAATCTCGGTTGAGACATAATCGTCATACACCAAAGTCCAAGAGAGTTATGGTCCGAAGCAACATGGTAAGAACTGAAGAAACACGTCATTAGAAAACTATCCGCTTTGAAGTCACCAAAACCTTTAACAAAATGTCATCTACCTAGTTTGGTTCGATAATGGATTATTTCAGAAAAGAAAAACATGTCCGATTGAATAAACAACACTAGAAGATTTTCAACTAAAAGGTTGACGAAGCTACAAGATGTTGCTGGTCTTTTGCCAATGAGAATCCAGAGATTTAGATTCAAAAGGTGCTGAAACAAGAAAATTGATATGTACACTGCTTGTACATAAGACAATCAATCATCAACCACGCATTAAGTCGATGTCGACGTGAGCGTTACGCATGTCGACCGATTGCGAACCCGGCCACACACCAACTGATGATGTTGGAGTGAGATTCTGGGTTGGTGGAACACTGCTTTGAGTTACTGAGTTTTCTACTGCTGGACGGTCAGGATCTCGGGGACCTTCTGATCCTTCCCCTCTCTTGCTCTTTGGTTTTGAGCCACCCCATAGGAAACTTCCAACTATTACCTAAGATTCAGACATCAACAGATAAAAGTATATATCGCTAAAGTTGTTACATTCATATGAACTCTATCATGGCACAAGAATATCCATCGATTATTGGTATATTAGCAGCTTGCATTTGATAGTCCCATCTTTAAGGTTTGCAATTAAGTACTAACAATGCAAGTCTTACTGAGGATTACCTGCACAGGGCTTGCTGCAATAAGCACTCCACCAACTCCCCCACCAATAACGCGGCCGTCGGGACTTGCAAGGGAGACACTCAACCCTCCAGTTCGATTGCGGGAGCTGCCACTTCCAGTAAGCAAATAAGAGCCTGACAAACATAAAATCTCAAAGCGCCCCTGCAAAACACCAAATAGTCCCTAACTTTTTTCCTGACTTCATCACGGAACAGTGAAGTAACAGATAATCAGAACATAAAGAAAAGAAGCTTAACTCATCAAAGTAAAGAAAATCCAAAAATCTTGGTGGGAGTCGTCAGATTAGGGATGGCAATTTTTGGCCCATGGGCCAAAGCCAAGTCTAAGCCTAGGCCTGGACAAACTCGAGGTCCAATTATTTTAAGCAAAACAACATCATTTTACGGCCTCGGGTAAGCTCAGGTCTGAGCAACCCAAACCCTGATCTAATTAAAAATAAATCATTCTATATTTTTATTTTTAAAAAATTATTTTAAAAAACTTGACAGGGGCTGGCCCATGGCCATCCCTACGTGAGATTGTTGGTTAACCATTTAAGAAGGTGGTTGACTTCAGAAAAAGCAAATAGATACTGTATTCCGAAGGGCCTGCATGCCTCCCTGTTTTACGATTATGGGGAGCAATACAAAGTATGCACGATTTCAACTTAGAGTGGGACCAAAAGGGCAAATGGGAGACAAACAAACAGAGAAGATTGTCGAGCATTCATGACATAGATATCTTTAAAAGATAAGGCCGAAGATTAGAGAACTTCCTCAAGTCCCCTAGCATACAAGGAAGTCTCTAATCAAATAACAAAGTAGACTCTTTTGAAGACTAACCCAGTTAGTAGAAGTACATGAGAATGAAACAAGTTGCCAAACCTCATATGTGACAGTGCCTCCCGATGTTGATGGCTGCCGAAGAGTAACAGTAGAGACTGCACCGTTAGCTGACAGGATGCATATAGCCCTTGGCCCCTGCTGTGAGAATGACATTATTTTGGTCGCGATATCCTACAGGAGAAGTTACCAATCCTTAATACTATACTAAAGTGTACAAAAGCATGTTAAGATGCATTTGTTCATCCTAATATCCTAGCATTTGTTCTTTCTAAATCTTTTCAATTAGCACTCATATGTGATGTATCATCATACTAGACAAATCTACAAGATAGATACATGGGAATAAACAAATTAGCACCAATCCTACATCTATCCAATATAGCAGAATTACAAATCCATAAAACTAACACATAAGAAGAAAACACAGCATACTTCTCCAACAGCAATGGTGATGAAGTGAGGGGTAAAACCAATTCCAGCTGAACCAGAGAGCCATTCACCTAGCAAGACCGTTAAAATTTTATCACTCGAATAACAAACAGTTCAAATTCAGAAATCGGCAAGTATCAGTTAGTCAATAGAAGTATAATAGATACAACTGTAGTTCCTAAAACACAGAGGTCCTTTATTCCAAGTATTGGTGTATGAAATAGATGTCCAAGGGAATAAAAAATGGCACAACTTCTGATTGGAGCTTCAGTAAGACAACATGAAATGGTGAACTAAACAATTTTATCTCCTCATTGAACTTAAATAATCATTTGTATGCCCAATTCAGTCCAAAAAAATCTCCCTAGAAGGGTTTACTACACTGGCCCAAGAAGAGAAGGAACTTAAAATCATATGCCCAAAAGAAGATTTAGTGGCCTGAAAAGGATTAGTCCAAGTTGTTGATATACTATTGTTTGACGATACTGTAATCTATATAAAACACACCAAATCTTAACAATTTCCCAATATGGACGTCCTTCATGTTCCAAATACCACATCTTGTATATATACACCTTGGGATGTCTGTGGTTGGAATGGATTCAGGAGTTTCCTAATCATGGCATTTTCAGCTTAAAATACGTAAAGATTACGTACTACAAAAGATCCAAATCTAACTGAAAATGTGTGTATTACCAAGGTTTCTTGATTCATCAAAGCTATACAAGGTTTAATCTTTTACAATCCCACCTAAAAAGAGACAAAGAAGACAACTTTTACCAGATTTCTTACCGAGAGAACCTAGCTGTTGTTTCCTCCCACTTCCCGGAGGCCGGCCTCGGCCACGCTTCTGGGTCGGTGTGATTGTACCAGGATGAGTAGACAATGAAGGTGACAATGCCAACGAAACACTCCCATCTGGTCCGTATTTTCGAGGCCTTCCACGTTTCCTCTTGACAGGCTCACCGGACGGTAGAACAGCCGATGTTGCACCAACGTTAACACCCTGAGACGACATTGCTGTTGAAGGCTCCATTGATACCGTTTGTCCAATTGAGGTTGATCCAATGTTCGGTTGGAAAGGTAAAGTTGCGTTAGACAAAAGGTTCATGCTCGACGAGACATTTATGCCGGCCTGTGTCCCTGAGCCAGACCCAGCCATGCCTCTCTGCTGCATATAGAACGAAGCAGAACCAGATATCGCCATAGCATCTCGTGGATCCATGCATTTACTAAAGTTGGAATCTTTTCTTTTTTAACAAGATTTGGAAATTCAGACAAAATCTACCGCACCCCAAAATCTTAGCTTTTGTGGATATATATAACACAGATCCTGAAGATAAGAAAGGGTATGTAAAACCCTAATGAGTAAGTTGACTCTCGAAGACCGACTGTTCTTCAATTCAACCCAAGGTGAGTGTGAAAAGGTGATTCCTTACAAGAACAGTGGATTACAGGTGAAGTAACTTAAAACACAACTGAAAATCTTCAAAAAACTTGGAGGTTTCGCCGGAAAAGAACTAGTGAAATACGAAACTAGATTCGAAAAATAGAGAAAACACAGACAAAATGAAACAAACAGATAATAACCGAATCCCGAGAATGTTGAGCAACCAAGACAAGGTCGAGGAAGAAAGGAATAAAAAAAAAAAAAGAGGAAATGAAAACCAAACTCAAACTCAAACTCAAACAAAAGACAAAAATGCAACCTATTTTTACAGCTTACCAAACGAAACCGCAAGAAACAACAAAAAAGGCTTCGTTTTGAAGATAAAGTACTCAAAAACAGGTCCACAATCTCACCAACCCATCACTCCAAAGACCTTAAACAGCAAGCATCTTCCCAAGCCAACAATCCAAACCCTTCAAAACCCAACAACAAAATTAAAAAAAAAAAAACCCTCAAGTGTTGCCAACTGAAAGAGGCACTCAAAACCCAATTCTCGGTTTCTCAAAACCAAATTTCCAAAATGCCAAACCCCCCACTTCACTCCACCTCTCTGCAAAAACCTCGAAGCTTGGAAGCCAGAAACAGAGAAATCATTCAACTCACGGCATAGAACAGAGTTAAAACTCCAACACTTTGCTGCTGCTGACACACCCTCCCCCCTCTCTCTCTCTCTCTCCACCCTCCCAAACCAGCTAATGACACCAACTTAAAGGTCAAACATTTTGACCGAGAATTAAAGATGGCAACTGGGAAGTGCACAGAAAGCTGATCGAAACAACAGAGCTCAAAAAGTGTGAACTCATTACTCACAAAAAGCTCATCAACACACAAAAACTCCACACACACTCACACACATACCCAAGAATCCATATGCTAAAACTAAAGCCTCTCTTTTTCCCATTCCTTTTTCATCATTATCCAGCTATAGCATTAAAGATTTTTTCTCTTTCTCTCGTACCACCAAACTTTATATATCAGAAAAAAGAAGAAATAGATAAAGAGAGGGAGCTCCAAAAACACATAAATAAATAATAATAAATAAATAAAAAGAAGTGGATAATACTGAAAATATCTTACAAAATTATGTTTTCTAGTTATTTAGATAAAATCGTTACTCATATTAACTCTTATCTTATAATAATTAGTCACATGGCCTTTTCAATATATTTATAAATAACTATCTTAATTTTTAATTTTTGATTTTGAAAGCGCGTGCACAGACAGCGCGTGACCCTCAAAAAGCGTAAACCTTTATTTTGCATGTGACTTTTCTCTGTTGCCACTAACTCTGACTCTGTGGTACTCATCAATCTCTTCAAAAAATATCTAAACCTGACAAATGATAACCTAACCCCTCCCCGCACCTAAACCCCCCTCACCCGCACCCCCCCGCGTAATTTCCTATATATTTAAATTTCCTACTAATATTTAATTCCCGCTTTTCGAAAAAGTGCTAATTATTTATTATTATTTAAATATTTAAATATCAAGTCAACCCTTATTTATTTAATAAAGGATCCGGTCAACGTAATATAAGGTTGCATGAGCGTGGGGGATTTATTTATTATTATTTTATTTAAACAGAATCTTGGAAATTGAAATTAGTGTTTTGTATTTCTTCAAAAACAAGATTTTGTGACAAAATTGGGAAAAGAAAAATTAAATAATGCAAACAATGTCGCAACTGATTAATGAGAAATTGTCAAATTTTGCAGTTTTGATGATCTGCAAAAGAGTGTTTTTCACGTGAGTTTCTTCATTTTGATTTTGTGTTAATTCTGAAATTTTGATCTTATCTTTTACAAGTGCAGGAAAGTTTATCCTGTTTGTTGATAAACTGAAGAGGTTGTTAAACAATTATATGTGCAGATTATACACATTAAAAAAACTACTTAATCCTTCCAAATTACTGGAGTTAGGACAACCCGATCTTATCCGACTTAACCCGAAATTAATAAGTCAATCAATATTTTTACATTCGGACCGAATATTAAACTCGTAAGATAAAATTAAACCGGTAAAACAAAAGTTTCAATTGATAGTAAAACATTATAAACCCATTAATAAAATTAAAAATTTAAAATATGATTAAAAGAAATTGTCTATCTATTAAAAATTTTAAAATTTAATTAAAAAATTGTTAAATAAAAATTAATTGATATATGAGAAATTACTACTTTACAAAAATTGATTAATTAATTAATAAATTAAACATTTTTTACAATAAAAATTATTAAAGTAAATTGAACCAAAAAGTTAAAAATTAAATTGAAAATTGATGGTTCAAAAAGTTTAGGGATGAGTCGACTAAACCGATTGAGTTTTCTAATTATTAATATCGATTTTTGGTTCATAACTAAATTTAAGTCTCAAAATCTAATTTCTATTATATTGTTTATTTTATTTGCTAATATTTATGTATCTTATTATTATTATTATCATTGTTGATGTTATTTAAGATAAGAGATTTAAGAAAAAGTTAAATATGTAAGACAAAAGATTCAAGTGATAATAGAACATTATAAACTCAACTAAAGTGAATAAAATTAAATAATTAAAAATAAATTATCTATCTACTAAAAATTTTGAAGTATAATTAAAAAAGATTGTTAAATAAAAATTAATTGATTTATTTTAATTTACGAGAAATTATTTCTTTACAAAAATCGACCTATTAGTTAATAAATTAACCAGTTTTTTGACAATAAAATTTATTAAAATAAATGAAACCAAAAATTTAAAAACTAAATCAAAAAATTGAACAGTTCAAAATATTTACAGATAAACTGGCTAAATCAGTTGAGTTTTCTAATCATTAATATTGAGTTTTGGTTCATAACTAAATTAAAGTCTCAAAATTTAATTTTATATTATTATTGTTGTTGTTGTTGTTGTTGTTGTTGTTGTTGTTGTTGTTGTTGTTGTTGTTGTTGTTGTTGTTATTGTTGTTGTT
>JANVCQ010000004.1:2605620-2628253 GCA_025531925.1 Erythroxylum plowmanianum
GGACTGATCTTTGAAGAATGGACCGATCGGCCCACGAGTTGTTTTGAATGGGTCTAGGCCCTGGACAGCCGACCCGACCACTCTCAAAATTATTTTGAGTTCTTTTCATTTGCCTTGTAGATATTACTAGAGGCCAAATATATAAACAAATTGTAATTGACAACTCAAAAAAAAATTTGGTAAGATTTTGAATGATGTATATTTTACCCTTTAATTTTTTTTATTCTTGTATTTCAAATTTAAAAAATTAATTGAGAAATTATAAAAGTTATTTTTCGGCTGCATGATCACGATTGATTTTCCATAAATAACTTGAAAAGATATCCACCATTAACCACAATCAAAATCTAGATGTGAACTCAGTTAAATATAACTAAATAGATACATGTTTATCGCTGATTATTAAGAACATAACGTACATTGCCTCAATCAATTAAGTGTAACGAAGTTAGAATGGGTTGGAAGCAGAAAAGGAGCCCGGTCGTGGGTTGGTAAAACGTACACAAAACTACGTAATACTCTTACTAATAGCCCAACCAAAAGATGTTGGGAAGTAAATTAACTTTAGGCATGCGGAGCTGATCTAGCGTCAGTATCTTTTGCTAAAGGGACGTTGTAGAGAAACAACAGAGACATAAACTTGAATTTCTTGCTTTCAGAGCTTGATCTAATCGTCGTAACTGTTAGTTGATGACAATTTTCGGTATAAGTACCTCATAAATATTCAACGTTTCCAGAGATTATGCAGCGGCAACTTGTATTACAAGCATGCAAGTACATAATACATTTCCATTTCCCAGCAAAGCTACTTCTTTAGCTGTCAAATCTAATATTCGAGACTGTACGGTGTCTGGCTATCTGCGTACTTTACTAAACATTAATGTGGAAATTCGTAATGGGGACTGAACATTTAATGGTCATTAGTGCGACTAAAGTGGAGCTCTGCTTTACTTAGTTATGAATAAAGGAAAAAGATATGTTTCACACTACAAAACGAAATGAAAAGAAAACTGAAACCTATCTTTTCCCGCATATCTACTATTTGGAAGCTATTGGACCTTTTATTTAACTCAACCCAACTTTCAAATTTACTTTTCTTTTTAATTTGGTATCTTCTTCTCGGGTTTTGGTAATGAGATATTCAGCACTTGATTAGCTTGTGAATCGAAAAGCAAGCACATGAACAGTGGCAAGAGCAGCTCTGAATATCAGAACAGGAAATCCTTTCTGGGAAGCCACAAAAGCACTTCTACTATTCTATTACTGATCAGTAGTTTGGTATGGTATGGTGTGTGGTTAAGTTATATAATTGCCCCAATCATAGCTCTGCCAATTCATGCGGAATCCTTCTTTGGAAAAAGGAAGGAATAAAGATCAAGCATTTGGTGACCCCATTGGGCAGATAAGTTTGTGCAGGGGAAAACCTATGCAAGATATATTTTTTTACAGATCCCAATACATATTTGGCCTTTCTAAAGTTGCTGCTGCTGCTCCGCAACTTGGACCAAAAACATGATTGAAATCTAGACATTGACCGTCTCACTTGGATATTTTCTGCTTTTTTTTTTCCAACCAATCCTTGCTAGCATGTGTCTGTTCAAGTCCCGAACAGGAAATTGAGCTTTGATATTATTGAAAGCAAGGAAAAAAAGTAGGTTATGATCTCAAGTTATTGAGTGAGAGAGAACAGAGCTAAGGATTGATGTTTGGATCATTATTGGATCACTGAAGACCAAACAATTCTTATACATCTTATGTGCCTTCGTCAATCATTAATAGCCTGTTTTAAGATTAAACAAATGTTGCTTTTACATGGGCATTTCAGATAATGTCTGTCCAAAGACTACAAGTTCTTGCTTTCTCTCCCAACAAGGCAAAGAGCAAGTGCCCCTTATTGGCAGTAAAGAACACACAGAATATCTTTAGCTGTATCTTTATCAAAAGAAATCCCTTGCTTTATTGAATTTGAAAAGCAAAACACGCCTACATGTTTGAAATCAACCAAGTATAAGCTTGTTTATATGCTATCTTATTGCTTGTTCATGAGTCCACATTAGTCTCCCTTAGTCCGCACTCAAAGAACAAGAGCTCCCGCCTCATATTAGAAAGTACTAATCCCATAGCCCGTTGTGCTTCAGTTTTTCTTATCAGACAAACGAAAAAATGGCTACAGAAATCCAACCACAATACCAACAACAACAGCCTCCTGTTGTTTACCCAACCACTGTCACAAATCAGCCATCTTCCTCCCACTCAAGTGGGTCTTTTGGGACAGTCTTTATAGTCCTCGCAGTCATTGTTGTCATATCAGCAATCGCTTGTTGTCTCGGCAGGCTTTGCAATAGACGCCAAACCAAGCAAAATCCCACCAAGAACAACCAGAAGAATCCCACCAAGAACAACCAGAAAAAACCCACGAAAAACAACCAGCAAAATCATAACTTTCGTCCCAAAGAAAGGGAAAGGGAAAGAGACATTGAGTTTGGTTTTGATAAAGGATTCCCAACAGGTAGACCAGTTGGCCATGAACAACCTAGAGCACACAAGCCATCTGAAGATGGTGGAGCCAATGGTCATTTCAAAGTTGAAGCTTTTCCTGGTGATGTTGGTGAACACCTTCCAGGTCCATGATTCCAGAGGATTCATGGAGCGTTATCTTAATCTTTATGTATGCTACTTTCTTTTGGGTGGACAACTCTATGAAAGACAAGGTTTAGCTTTTCCCTTTGCGGCTTTCAAATTTATAAAAATCGCAGCTTCTGTTAAGCAAATTGTATTTGGAAGTAGAATCATACGTTATTCATACCATGGCATGTTAGTGTGTGGTCAGTCTTAAATGCTGGCGAGGAAAGCACCCGCTCCAACATGTACTAAACTGTCCACTGCTTGAGGAAACTTGGTTTATAAGAACTTTGGTTAATATGGAGTGAAAGAGATGGAGATGGTTCCATGCAAAATCCGATTCAGAATAGGAAATCACTGTTGTTATGTTCAGAACAAAAGTTAATGAAACCTTTAAATTTTACATTATCATTCAAGGATTCATTTACAACTCTGAGGATAGAATTTGTTATATGAGCATCCAAACAAAAGCATTTTGTTACCCACGTCACCTGCTTCTTCTTCCACCTCTCTCTGCCACACCCGCAACACACTGGTTCCAAATTCTCGGACTCAAAAGGTGGAACGTCCATCCTAGGCGCCCTCACACTTCGGCCCGACATTGTGTGAGGGAGGTAAATCACGGTTTGATCCCAGCCAGCTTCTCGGGAAGGCGGCCCAGTGCTCGGTGTGCACAAAGAGTCACCACATTAGATGAACTCCCACACTGCGGCTGCCGAGACTCGAACCCAAGACCTTGGACTCACTTTCCTTCCTAATGACCAACTGGGCTACCCGTGCAGGCACACTGGCTCCAAATTCTCAAATCCATTTCGGGTTAATTCTATCTTTAACTCAACTACCATTAACTCTCTCTTTTTTTATCCTTTGTTTGAAATCCAACCTTTTGAGGTCAACCAAGAGCAGATTTGAATGGAGCTGGAGTTGTCAAAGATTAACGACGAAATGGATAGGGGTTAATAGGTAGAATCAGGTCGGGGTCAAGTTTTTAGTGGACTTTAGAGCATCCGAGACTCGATAGAGTATGAGATAGGCCTGATCAAGTTTTGGACTGGGCTTAGGCAAATAGTTTACATCAAGTTCTGGTTTTGTTTCAATGGGTGGGTTGTCTTCTTCTCCTTCAAATGGTCTTCTTAACCATATTATCAGAGTTGAATGGAAACATGTGAGTTTAACGCAATTCAATTCTCAGTCACCACTAACAACCCCTTGTTTGTCACTGTTACTTGAATTATTGTCACCAGTAGTAGTTATCAATTACTATACTTTTGAGGGAAAATAAAAAGCTCAAAGTTGTTTCCTTTTCTAATATATCAAAATAACTTCAATTATAGTGATTTGACTAATCTGATGATCACAATTATAAAACGAAATCACTGGTCACAAAATCAAGCCCATTAATCTCATGTTGAAGCCATCCGGAACTAAAAACCAAAACAGTTGCATCTTTAATCGGGATATGCCAAACTATAGTTCCAAAGAATTAACCACTGGATGTTAGCACAGAAACAGACACTGTGTCGTCATTGCCACTGGAGGTATCAGATGCCTCTCTGTCGCAGATTTGGCACTGACAAGTAATCATTTTTTGCCTATTCCGTTGCCCTTGTCGTGTACTGCAAGGTGGTTTCATTGTTCTTGTACTTTGTCACTGAAAGGCTGCTATACGAACAAAAGACAAAATCATTAATGTGTACAAACAACACCCACCAGCATCACGGTCGGGAGTGCTCTCAGAGACGGATAGTTAAAACATCGTGGTCACCCGTAAGACAAGACCGAAAATTGAACAAAAATCCATGAAACGATTGGAAAGAGCGGTGGAGTGGCTCAGGCCCCTCGTGGACACCAAAGCTTGGGACTTCTGTGTTGTATGGAAGTTGGGTGATGACCCGTCCAGGTATGTGACAATCTTGGGTATTAGGAGGGCTTCTAGTCACGTCTTAAGATTAGCCTCAATGTTTTGGTGATGTTGCAGGTTCATTGAATGGTTGGGTTGTTGTTGCAACGGCGGCGGAGATGGTGGTAATAGTGCGGGTCAGTATAAATTTGACAATGTTAAAGAGGAAAAACGAGAAGACGAAGATTTGGCTCAATTTTGCAGGGATATCCGTTTGAAACACGTTGTTAGGACAAAATCTTGCGAGGCGTTAGCTAAGTTTCCTGCTTACTTGCCTCTATATTCAGGGTATCTCTAATTCCACCCATGCGATTTGTAATATATTTCATGATATAGAGATCCAACGGACAGTTTTGATATTTATGAGGCTACAGGATTCATGGAGAAGTGGTGATATCAAATCAACCTAAATGGATTAATAACCACGACAGTGCACCCGACTCCATTTCCTCTCTTGTGAGTGGCATGTTTACAAGTCTTAACGTTGAAATCCTTATCTTCTTCTTGTATCTTTACCTAATTTGATGCTTAGGCCTCAAATATTTTAGACACCACCAGAAACGCCAATTTTAATTACAATTTTCTCACAGAAATTAGTGGGGACACAAGTTTTGATACCTGTAACTAGTGGACTTATTGAGCTCTTTGCAGCAAGACATGTAAGATTTCCTGTACTTTTTCTAGTTGATGGTTTCATCTGATATTTGCCTCCGCTCAGTGGTTTTACCTTCTCTTTTCAGATAGAGGAAGATCAGAGGTTAGTCCATCTGATTAAGATGAAATGCAATATCTCTATAGAACAAGAAGCTATGGCTGCAAAAGCTTATTTCAGTGTAGACAAAAACGACAAGTCTGAGCTTGAGGACGAAGTACAAAAGTTGTCGACCTTTTCCCACTTCAATCCTCAAATACGGGTTCTTCCATCAGTAACTCAACCTGCTGCAAATCCTAGCTTTGAGGGATCATCCAGTAGCTCAAATCCTGAACATCCAGTATCGGATACACATTCATGTCATCTGTACCCAAATGAGAAATCCAAGCAGTTAATACACCCAGCATCTGGTTCAAGAAAATCCAAGTACAGTGACCACTTCTTGAGTAAACAAGGTGGTTCCTTTTCAGAATGTAATAAACAAATTGCAAAACCTATTCAGAAATCAGAAAGACTAGCTAACCAGTCGAAGAATCTTCTCGCTGAGAGAAACCGTAGGTTTAGAATTAGAGAAGGATTTCATGCTCTAAGAGCTATAGTTCCCAAAATTACTAAGGTGGGGATTGTTACATCGGCCGAATGTGAAGTACAAACAATGCTTTTCTTTTTCTGATTATTTGACTTATTATACACTCCATTGTTCAAAATCTTGTTGATGAATACTTGTAGATGGATAAGGCCTCTGTTCTTGGAGATGCAATTGATTATATCTGCGAGTTGTTGAAGGAGGTAAACAAACTGCAGGATGAGTTTAGGGAAGTTGAAGAGGAGGAAAAGAAAGGATACAGAGAAAAGCAAGAGGCATTACAACAAAGCAGCAACACATGGACATTTGTCGAGAAAAACCAATGTTTCAGTTATCTTGGGGGAAAGAACAAAGCTGAGGTATAAATAAGTAATTTTACTCTTCTTACTGTTCCCATAATTATAAGAGAATGCAAACAAGCCAATTAAAGGTAGAAAAGAGACCGAAGTCACATCATTTGACAAGTTCCATAAAATGATTTAGTGATTATTTTTTCAGATGCTAGTAGAAGTGAACGAGATTGGCAGTAGAGTTTTCCTGATTAAGTTTTGCTCCAAGTGGAAACGAGGAGGATTTAGAAGGTTGATTGAGGTTGTAAATTCTTGGGAGCTTCAAGTTCTTGATGCCAATATGACCACATTCCACGGAAATGTCCTTGCCATTCTGACAGTTGAGGTAAATTTTATAAGCTGGATTCATATACTGAATTAGAATCTTAATACAGCTTAAAATTTCTGAAGAAGTAATGAGATAGTGAGGTCCTTACAAAAGGATATTTGGTTCCATTTCTAATGCTTGTCAATAAAATTTCCATCTAATTTTGATGCTTGAGATGTTCTGTCAATGCAAAGGGGTTAATGAATCAACCTGAATCATCTTAACAGAATCATCCTATATCTACATTGTCTGTGTTTTTCATGGATCTTCTTATGCGAACAATTGGTGCTTCTAAACAGGCTGCTAAGAACGATGTTCATCCAGGGAGATTGACAGAGTCACTGATAGAACTTACAATGTAAAGGGCTCAGACTTTATGTAGTTCAATTCTTAAGGGGTAGGAATGATTACCTGATTAAAGAACACGAAAAGTTCACATGAGGAAGTATGAAAGACTCTTCAACCAATGTACTTTCGAGGTGTCTCAGTGGTCTGCTACAGTGACAGGTTCATTATATTGAGAAAAGATGAGAAAAACTTTTGGCACCAAATTAGGCACAAACCCTTTTTTTTGTTTTCCCAGTTCACCGTGGGATCTTCTATGGGTGGAGTCATTTTCTAATCACTGGGCTGGAATTCCTGCCTTCATACATTTCCATGACAAGCATGGCTTCAACATATTATTACTGTGGGTAGCTCAAAGCCGAAGCAATTCTAAACTAGTGATTATTAGTAAACCGCATAAGCTTGGGAAAAGTAATATAATCAGAGATTGGTCGCAAGTATTTGCTCTTAATCCGTATTGCTCCAACATCAATATAGGTTACTGTCGATCGCCACGTCGAAAAGGAAGGAATACAAGTGATATATAACAACCTGATTTATACACACTTCCTCGATCTATCCTACTAAATACAATTGAGGAACAAACTGATTCAGAGCTGGGAAGCAAAGTTTCTTCCTGACAAGGCTTTTCTGATGTTGTGTCCATGTATGATCAATGCGGTTTCATCATTTTTGTTTAACTAAAAGTCAATGTAGCTTCCTTGGTTTGCTCTATATTTGTGATCAGCACCAATCCGGTTCATGGCTCGACTTTCTGACTCGCTGCTTGTGTAGCCGCTTGGAGTCTGTCCGCGAGACACGTCTCTTGAGGTGTATTCACTACTGAATGCGTCCAATTCTGAGCTCTCTAGACTTCCTAGTGCCATTCTCCTGTATCTCATAATTTCTTCATTGTATTGACCAGAATCATATGCTGTGCTTTGACCATATTTTACACCATTAGTGAGATCTGTCAAGTCATTTCCAGAGTCGAGTGCTCTCACCACCTGTAACAAGGTCAAAAATTGTAATACTCCTGACAGAAATTACAATACAACATAAACCACAGTAAGATGGACCGAAAGATGATGAAATGAAAAGGTTTCCCGAACTTTACCTGCGCCATTCGAGGCCTTTTTGGAGCAGAGTGACGAACGCAAGCGGCTGCTGTTTCAATCATACTAATCATTTCACTCTCCACATAATGTTTTTCAAGCCGGTGATCAATTACTTGGCTCAGATCTCCGGTTTCGAGGGCCTGAATAAGGAGTGGACGTGCCTGCCATTAACACAGACAAATGAACAAAAACGAATGTAAGTAGGTGAGGACACGACATAGGAGATTCTTTTGGTGAAGAAATATTAGGAGTCTAGGCCTCATTAAGGTGCTGGAGCATGTTTTTGACCAAGGAAATCAATTATTCCACTCGTGAAAGCAAATCGTACCCATTCAACTAAGCTCTCATCCCCCAAAGGCTGGGTTGGATCTACAGGTTTGCGCCCAGTTATAAGCTCCAGAAGAACAACTCCAAATGAGAACACGTCAGATCTATCAGTTAGTTTTCCACTTGATGCATACTCTGGAGCCAGGTACCTGAAACCAAATATCAATTTGAGTGCTGAGTTAGCTTACATGTAGTATTGGGTGCTTAAACTTATTTGTAAGTATATCAAACCAGTTCCTTAGATACCTATTGCTTGTTGCACAAAAGTAAGACATTCCATATTAAAATCTGGCACATATTGTCTACCAAAATACTTATAGCCTTTGGAGTTTGGTTGAAAGAAAGTGATTAACTGAAAGGTTACTTCTAGATCGAAACATACCCAAATGTGCCCATGACTCGAGTTGATACATGAGTCTGTGAGGTATCATTTAACCTGGCGAGCCCAAAGTCTGCAACCTACACTTAAAGAAATTCTCGGATCACATAATACAGGACGATAGAAACACTTGAAAAATCAATTTGAAAGTATGAAATTAGATGCGCTTGCCTGTGCTTCAAAAGCATCATCCAACAAAATGTTAGCTGACTTGATATCTCTGTGAATAATCTTTGGATGACCTACAAATACATCGCATAAAGAACTTGTCACTGGCTCTCATTCTCCATACTTGATGCACAAGGATTTAGAGCATGAACCAGTTAGGTCATGACATAGACATTGATTAATGCAACAATAGCACACTCACAGTCTTCGTGTAAATAAGCCAAACCCTTGGCAGAGCCGATGGCAATTTTCAGTCGTTTGGGCCAATCCAACACAGGCATTCCTTTTCCTGTTGGCAGAAATCAGCAGTTCATCATACATACAAAAATAGGATTCTATATTCAAATGAGAGGGATATAGCATTCACCTACCATGCAAGTGATGGTCAAGAGTATTATTAGGAACAAATTCATAGATGAGCATTCGGTGATGATCTGAGATGCTATAACCGACTAAAGAGACCAAATGTCGATGATGAACACGACTGATGATCTCCACTTCGGCCTTGAATTCACGGTCGCCTTGTCCACTTCCAGCCTTGAGCTGCTTAACAGCCACCACTTTGCCATCCGGCAACGAACCCTTGTAAACACATCCAAATCCTCCTTCACCAATTATTTTTTGCTTAGAAAATCCACTTGTCATTTCTGTCACCTCCTCAAAGCTGAAAAGACTCTTAGAACCACCTATAACACCTGGCTCGGGTCCCAATCCACCAAATGCAACCCCCCTTTGACTCCCAGAACTATCTCCAATAAGGGAATGTGATAGCTGTGAACCATAAGAATGATTCGTTGGACCAGAAAATTCCATATTGTGTTGCTGCTGTCCGTGATAGAATCCATCTGCATTAGCATAACACATGCAAACCCAGATTAACTCCTACCAATTAATTCATGAGAACCACAAAAGCAAAACAAACCTCGGATGGTACCTGCATTCACATTGAAATTATTAGGTGGGATGTAACTTGGACCTTTGTGCCTCTGCCTTGTGTTTCTCCTCCTGAAAACAAAAAAGATTGCAATTACTGCAATCAGTACCACACCACCAACAACCGCACCACCGATTGTCTTAGATGAGTTATTTCCTGCACCACCCGAACTTGAAATTTCAGCACCTGGGCTTAAACTCTTTGATTCCCGCGGTGCAGTTGTGCGCGGTGGTGATCCAATGGATGGGGGTCCGAAATTTGACGGTGGAATTTGATTCGAGGCCGCTGGAGGAAATTGAGAAACAGATGACGGCGTTCCCAGTGATATTTCCGGCGGAGGAGGGGACGTTTGACCTTGTGGTGGAGCCTGTACAGGAACAGGAGGAGAAGAGTCGGAAGATGATGGAGATGGTGGTGGTGGTGGTGGTGGAGATGGTAGCGCTGGTGGTGGTGATAAATTTGGCGGAGGAGCTGTCGGCGACGATGACGGCTGGTTTGACGATGACTTTGGTGGAGGATTTGATTCTGGTGGTGGCGACAAAGTCGAAGTAGACTCTTCTTCTCTAGTCAGAGATTTTTTATCATCTGATGGGTTACGCGGCGGAGAAGCACTAGATATTGGTGGAGGCGTTGGCGGAGGAGGTGAAGATTTCGAATTTGGTGGTGGTGGTGGTGGTGGTGGCGCAGAGATGGACGTCGGTGGAGGCACGTCACCTCTGGGCTGTGGAAGCTTGTCACTGTCGAGCGGCGGTGGCGTTTTACTGTTGGGCGGTGGGGGTGTGTTCCCATCGATGGTCGATGAATCATTATTGACCGTAGAGGTAGAGTTGAGAAGAGGCGATGCAATTATTACACCGTCATTCCTTTTCGTTTCCTGTGGAGGAGGAGAGTCACTTGACGAAGAACTCGGCGGCGGCGCCGAGCTGGACATTGTCCTTTGCGTTTAATCCTCCTCCGCAGTCTCTGTAACTTTCTTCCCTTATATGTTTATCAAATTTTCTTGAATCAAACAACCCAGAGAAAAACACGATGAACAATGCAAACGATACCCCGATTTGACAAGATGAAAACTCTATAACAACCAAACAGACAAGACGGTAGGAAGCTAGAACAATGTCGTGGGAGTTGTCGGAGAGAAGACTAAGGTCCTTTCCCTTGATCAGAAATTGAACAAAAACCAAAAAATCCAAACAACCCCCCAAGAATATCTCTAATTTTCAACCCTTTTTAAGAAGCCATTATTGTATTTGTTTTAATATCGCCTTACTTTCTTCCTCTCTTGCATGTCTTTGCTCTGTTACATTTACATGCAAACACGATTGTGTCCGTTAATTCCAACTGTCACTTTCTTTCCGTTGAAAAATCTCCCCTTGAGTTCCGGGTCACCGCTAAATTAAGACAGAGTTGGTTCGGTATCGAGGACCGGGTAGGTAGGGTACCCGATTCTCCATAAGCCCCGTCCGGGGACTCACTAATTCATATATATATATAAATATATATAGACTCTTTTGTGTTAAGTCTCTTAGTTAAAACTATTGACGAAGACATAGATTTAAAAAAAACTTCTGTTGCATGGATCGGTCATATTGAATAGTGAATTAATGGAAATTATGCAAATCATATAGGTGGTATTTGTCTGAAAAATCGATTTACTATATTTGTAGATATTTAATTAAATTATAATAATATTTAATGCGTAATATTAATTAATTTGATCAAGTCAAACTTATTTACTTTAGAATAAGTACTTGTTTGGATGGGCTTATATCAGTAGAGCTTTTGTCAATAGAGATTTTCTAAGAAGTCAGTTGCCTGTTTGGTTGTCATTTAAAAAAGAGCTTTTTTGAATGAGTTTCTTACAATAAACTGTTTGGCAACATAAAAATAAAAAATATTTTTAATTTTAACTATATTTTATTTTGTAATAAAAATTATTTATGCATATAAAAATTATTTAAAATATATTGAACAATATGCAACGTACAATATATTAATTATTAGATAATTTTAAACTATGTGAAACATAAATTAAAGTATATCTAACCAAATTTTTTGTAAAGGTTATAACATAAGTAAAACTAATATTAAAAATATATATTAAAATATATAAAAATTTAAATAATATTATATAAATCTCAAAATAAAGTTAAAGAGGTGTTTGTGGGTATTGTGAAAATTATGTGTAAAGCATAAGGGTAAAAGGGACTAAAAAATAAGCTTGTTAATTGATTTAAAAAATCTTCCTGAAAAAGGACTTTTTTGATAAGTTCTAAATTTGAGTTTCTTAAAAAGCTGTATTTTAACTACCAAAAAAATTATATCTTTTAAAAAATATTTTTTATTTTATAACTAAATACTTATTAAAAAAAAACTTTTGCAGTAAAAAAAAATTTATTCACTCTCCAAAAATTCAATCAAACATGCACTAAATCTTAGTCTACCAGAAGTACGAACTTCGCTGTCTCCTACAATGCTAGCAAAAGCAATCAAATGAACCCAAAATAGTAAAACGATAGTCCCTTCAACTACAGCTCCATAACAGAAGTTCAAAAACATATTCTATCACTCCAGGGTGCTTGCTTTATGTGTAACAACTATAATAAAAACGATAATGAATATAGGAAAGAATAAAGTAGATATAATCATTATAATTATAATAATTTTAAGAAAAAAACGATTACAATTATCATATTTGAATTGTTAAAAATTTTTAGAAATAAAAATTGTTAAAATTTTGTTTTATATCAAAATTTAAAATATTTTAATTAATTATATTTAATTACTAAAAAAGAAAATTATAATTACTTAATTATATTTAATTGCCAAATTAGTGGAATGACTTTCATTCCTTTCATAACCAAGAAGTACAGAGTAATACCTTACCTTAAACTAAAATATAAAAATACTGTTCATTCAATAATAATATATTATTAAGCAGATTTTTTTCTTTCCTTAGTCGTATCCCTTTTCCGTACCCATTAATCAAACACCCCATCAAATTGGGTAATTGACATTATTTAGCAACTCATTGGTGAATCGTGTGCTAATTATCGCCACTATAATCTTTTATTAGAGTTTATTATCAATTAATAAGATCAAAATCAAAACCAAACTTACCAACTCAAAACAACTTGGAATAGGCCACATAAAAGCAATACTGTATTTGCAGTGTACCAGATTGTATCAGCACCACATGAGAATGCTTAATTAGCACTTTTTTTTTTTGCAGACTATTCATGACATTAATTTTCCCTCTAAGGAGGTTTGTGGGAACTATATTAAACATGTAGTTAAGGTTCTATCTTCATGTCCTGCTGATATTCTTGATGTAGTAAGGCAAAGAATATTGCAAGGTTGAAAATCATTGAATGATTTGGCACCTCTAACTGCTAAAGCGATCACAGATGCATTGCATTGGTTGATAAGGTTGCCGAGGTAAAACTTTCTCATGAAAGGTTGCTCACTTAATCTGATAGGAATGCTTGAGCTTGAAAGCCCATTAGCTAGTTTAACTCATCTACAAGACCTGAAAGTCTGCAATAAGGATTAAATTAGGTCACAACGTGGAAAGTCATATTTTTTAATTGATAAAAGCAACAACATAGACCCAAATTATGTTGAAGAAACAACTTCAAGATCTTGTAATCTTGTTCAAACTGAATGCCTTATAATAGAATTCTATTTGTATAGAATGAGGCTCATATTGGGAATATAGCTTTGTCTTTTATATTTATTAAAATGTTAGAAAGCTAACATTCTACATTGTATTCTTTCGTTAAGAAGTATTTGTATCTTATGCATACAAATCAACCTAAATGGTTTTTTTCTTTTTGTTTATTTAATATGCTCTTCTCTTCTCCTGAACAAATTGTTTTTCTTTTTTTCATTTTACCATATATCAGATATTCAGTCAGTTGATCAGGTGTTTGTGAATATTACACAACAGTGTATGAATTAAAATTCGGCTTCTTTTTCCCCTGCACCAATGATTCTTCAACTTCTTAAACTTCATGCTTTACATGCTCATGGCACGTCAGAAATTTGGATGAATATAGCCTTATCTTAGATCTCATGAGAACATCTGTATATGTTTTGTTAATACTATATTATTAGTTAGAAGTTCAAATAATTTAGACATTGGAATCTCACAAAGAACCCTTCAAACTTGGTCGATGGAAGGAAAGTAGTGATACTGCTTCCTAACTGAAATGAGTAATGAACATGGAACCGAAAAGCTATAGTTGTTAGGCTCCAAATATTCTTCTCTTAGTAGTCACCACTTGATCCAAAACCAATACAAAATTACCATCTTGATATTTCAATTGGAAGCTTTTCCGATACCCCTTTTTAAAGGAGAAATCCAAAGTGATGATTCTTGTACAAGACCGAAAAGCCTGCAATAACGATTAAATTAGGTTAAAAGAGCTAATTATGTAACAATCCTCTGACTTCAGATTGTGTTACAAGTCCTTACATTGCCTGCAATAACGATTAAATTGGGTCAAAATGGTTGTCTTTGGGATTTCTGTATTTGATACGTGCCTGAAACCATCATTTTGATTTGTAATATAAATATGTTGATAATAATTTCCAGAGTACCATAATTTTTCTTTCATTTTATGTTTCAGTTTTTCAGAGGAAATAATACCTTCAAAATAAGGAGACTCTCTACATTAATTTACAAATATTGTTCGTTTTCATGAAATCTCCCACATTTGTTTGTCACACTGAATAGAGTATTCTAAGAAATTTGACAATACAGAGCTTTTCTACATCCTGAAACTATGCTAAAAAAAACATCTTATAACATGAATTCCAAGCAAAAAACAAGGTTAAATGTGCAAGAAAGATACATCAAATGAATAAGTAGAAGAACAATGAAAAGCCTATCGTGTGTATTTATCAACAACAGAATCACAATATTCTCGCCAGGAATTGAATAATGAAGAGTACAGGTACTTTTCAAGTCAATATTCAACTATATTTCACCATATTGACAGATAAGAATGAGTTACCAGAAACTCAGATTGCTATTGCTATACACTTGCAGCAGATTACATCATCATCGGAATCCATTCTCGCTATGGAGGAACTGATTATTACCCGCCCCATATTTCCAGTTTTGTCAATGTCAAATGCCACTGTGCTTAGTCCCTTCCCCACAATGAATATCCTCTTCCCAATTGCTACCAGCTGACAGGGTGGTCTTGTAACTAGTGTTGACAGCCTCCCAACCACAGCCCATTCTCTATTATCCTTTTGCCACTTAATCAGTCTAGTTCCGGAACTCTCATCTAACACATATAGGGTACCGTCCACGACGACTGCTGGACCTTGCCAGCCTGAGACAAAATCTACACCTTCATGCTGCCATGTGTCACTTGAAGGTTCATAAAGAACTACACTTAACTGAGTAAGCGGGGCAAAAGCATCGCACTTGATATATATCTTCCCATCCAAGACTATGGAATCTCCAACTTCAGGAACGGTGTTACTACAAGAATGTGATTCCCAACTGTTTGTGTGCACATCAAAGGTGTCCCAAGTGACCCAAGAATTTGAATCACTCATATTTGAACCTGACCCACCAATTGCATATAGCTTCCCGTCAAAAGCCTCCAAAGAAAAGTAGCACCTGCATGCATAGAATTTGGATAATTTAAAGTCAACATGGGCTGCTAATTTTATTCAAGGTCAATAGCAAGAATATAAAAAGTAAATACTATAAGACCAATACCCTAGTAACCCAACCAGCCAATGACTACAATTAAGCATCAGAAGAGCTTCTCTGAGTTAAAAGTGCATCCAAAGTCCAACTTAATTTGAACTGTTGTACACACTGTAGAAGCATCAGTCTTGCAAAAATCTACCAGAGTACAAGAGAAAGTAATTACAACCTTGCAGTTGGCATCGGAGGAGATTCACGCCATATGTTCCGTGAAACATCATAGCAGTAGGCTTCACTGGTAGCATCTTCCAGCCAACCACAGCCTCCTGATAGGTAAATATAGTTCCCTAGTGTTTCAAAGCCCATACCTTTTCGGTTCCAACAGCGAGGCGGAAGCTCTTGAATACGTCTCCAACACCGTCTTGATGAATTGGGATCCAATACGTAACAACACAACCTCGCAAACTTGTCCTGGCACAAAGCATATATCCAAGTCTCACTCAAATTATTTCTTCTTCGATAAACACAAAATTCTTCACTGCAAACCAAGTCCCTCCATCTCCTGGAAACACATTTTAATAGGGAATGAAATTCCCAAGGAACTCTTGCCAAACATAAAAATGCAATCTCATCCGGAAGTCCGCTTATCAATTGTGCTTTATTATGTTCTAGTTCACCATTTCTCCCAGCTCCAATCTCCATAGAAACTCTTCCAACTTCCCTAAAACCAGATCAAGCCCCAAAGGCATTTCAGAACAAAAAATATAACCAAAAAAAAAACGATATCACAAGATTCTATAAATCTTAACAGGTCAGAAACAAGATCGCACATTGGATCTCTATCTCCAAGTAACAAGATCAGCCTATAAAACAATTCAGAAAGCTAACTTCTAAGCAGTACTACACCCTGTAAAAGAATTTTGGGTTCTGACAGCCCATCAGAAGATAAGAGTTGAAGCTCTGTAAATATTCCTCACATAGCTCAAAATTCACATAGAAAAGTAAAGACTTTTACAAATGCAACCTCGTCTTTAACAAGAGCCAAACAATAACATCCAAAGAGACCACAACCCTCGAGCTTGGTTTGGTATGAATTTCGCTAAACACTTATAATTACGACCAGTAAACAACCAAAACGGGAAAACCCTAGCCCCACATTGGAGTCTTAAGACCAAGAAAAAAAATCCGAATAAACCGAAATTGGGGCACATAGATATGAAAGAAGATTGAAATTGAAATTCCAAGAAGAGAGAAAAGATCGAAACTGACCTGTTGTGAATCAAAAATCAACTTCTTCTTCTTCTTCTTCTTCTCTGTTTAGGAAAAAAACGTAGAGCCAGTTTCAACTGCAAGTCTTAGTTTTGGCCCTTTGTGGATTATATTTATTCATTTTTATATCATATGTATTAAATCCAAATAAATAAGGATAAAAATAATAAAAATGAAACTATAAGGATACTTAATAAATAAGTAATAAATAAGCTTTATTTAAATTTAATTAACTTAAACGAGTCAGATTTTTTTTTGGGTAAAAAACGAGTCAGATTAAATTACCTATCTTAATAAGAAATTAAAAATATTTGTTATAATTTCTTTCTAAAACTTAACTTAGGGCTTGGGCTTAGGCAGCCAGAGCCAGAGACTCATCAGACCCAAAAATTTAGTTTAAGACTCAATTGGAGATCTGATCAACCCAAGCCTAGCTAGATAAATACTGTCAAGATTAATAAGGTGATGATGTGAAATTTAAAGACAAAGATATGCTATTTTAATTTCACTAGATTTAAAATTTTTGATTAAATTGAAATTTATTGAATTTATAATATTAAAATATTTTCATTGATAGTTTAATAAAATTTAAAAAACTTCTTAATTTTAAAATTGAAAAAATTCTTATAGTTTTTAGTTCTTAAATTTTAATTAGAAGATAAAAATAAAAGACATGTGTTATTAATATTGAATGTGATATTATTATTACTAAAGTATACCAATTAAATATTGTTTTAATGAACGTCTTCTACTTTTAACCGGCTATGAATTATATCAAAATTATTATCAAGAAATTCATAATAAATGATTCCATTTTTTCATCAATTCCGAATAGAGATTAAAAATTTTAAGCAACCGATTCGACGTAATAATTCAAAAGATAAAGAAGTATCGTTAATTTTTTCAAACTCCTTAAAAATTTGAAATACCATTTGTATAAATAAAAATCCCCATCTTTACATTCAACCCAATTTTTTAAATTTGATTTAATTTAATTTAAACTAATAAGTTATTATAATTACTTTAAATTATTAATTTAAATAAATTAAAACAAAATGACTCGTCTTGGTTTAATTTTATCTCTTCCTTCACCCTCCCTCTCCCGTTTCAACTCTCACGTCTCTCAAGACTCACTTACCATTCTGATTCAGTCAGTCACCTCAGCGCCGCGTCTCTGTCTCTCTCACCACCGCGCCACCAATCTCCAGGCGCAGCTGCCGCCCCTGCCCGCACCAACCAGCGTATAACGTATTAAGGTACGCTCTCTCTGTTCAAATTTGGTTTTGTCGTGTTATTCATATTCATGAATAATTGAACGTGTATGATTGTTTGGAGAAGATTGTGGAGTTGGGGTTGTGATCTGACTGAGGGATTGAACAATTGAACATGTATGCACGTTAAGTGTTTGACGAAATACCCCATTAGAGCTAGAGCTATATAATACAGTAATCCTGCTGGTCCTGAAAAGATATATAAACAAGGACAATTTAGACTTATTTACATGCCATGCAAATCTCTGCTTCTTTCTTGGTGCTTTTACTGTGTTAATTTCATGGAATCGGATTGATTAATTTTGCTGGAATCGAGATAGCATCAAGACTGCAAAATCCAATTCCAAACCAAACCCACCTGACTCTTTTTGTTCTGTTCTTATAATGCATAAGTGCATTTCGATATATGTAAAATCGTCCTAAATCTCTTTCAATTCATTACATAAGTTAAACGAAGCAATTTCACACATTTATAAATCATTATAAAAACTATCACTATTTGGAAAATAAGATAATTTTTACGTACTAATTTTCTTTTATTAAAATATTACATTTACTTTCTCAAATTTTTACTAATTTAATAGGGGTTAATTACCAAAAAAAGCCCAAAGTTTTCTCAATTTTTTAATTATAGCTCGAACTTTAAAAAGTAGCAATAAAATGTTCAAATTTTCAATTTTTTTCAATCCTAGCTCAACGTTAATCTCACCGTTATCTTTGCTGATGTAATACTGCCACGTGTCAACAACCCTCACTAATCAGACACGTCAGCGTCATAAAGAGAAGCTTGTTTGATTAGCGAAATGATGTCGTTTCTTGATAATAGTAAATCGACGTCGTTTCAATTAAACTTAGATCTCTGTCTCTTCCTTGTCGATCATCCCTAAAATATGTAACTAGGGTTTGAAATTGGAATTTAATATTCGTTCATTTATGTAACGATCTCAAGATCTTCTGTTCCCAAATCACATTTTGTTTCCAGAAAAAGTTTTCCCTCTATTTACGTGTCCTAACAGTTTTAGGAAGAAAGACACTGGCTTCTATTCAAGTCTCAGGTCTCCTCTCACTTTTCTTTGATATTATTGTGGGATCTCCGACAATGCAATTTTAGAGCCCTTCATGTTGTCAACTTTCAATCCCAACTCACTCAATTTTTCACATTTCCCTTCTATTTCCAACCTTTTTTCACCACGGGATTACTTATTCAAGACAATGCTTAAAGCTAACTTGTTTTCTGGGTTTTTTAATTCAATGGAGAAGAAGACCCGTGTGCCAACTAATTTTGGGAAATGCAAGAGACTGGTCATGGTCAATTATGGAGTTAGCGTTGAAGATGGTAATGATAAAGGTGATAGCTTTTACATAAAAAGATGCGTGGAACTTGCAAAGAAGGCGATTGGGTTTACCAGTCCTAATCCTATGGTGGGCTGTGTTATTGTCAAGGATGGCAAAATTGTTATTTTCCATCTTCTTTTTATTTTTATTTATTCCATTTCAATGAATGGCCAGTAATTGAATCAACTTGGGGAGGTGTCACAGGGAATGGTGGATACTACTCACAATTGTTACAGGAATATGATGCAGTTATAGTTTCGTCCTTGTTAACTGGTAACCTTGCACTTCCTACATCTCAAGAATCTGGTGCCAATCAGCCCATTAGGATCATAATAGATAAAACTTGTCCTCCAGTTCTAGTTTCAATTCCTTCCAACGAAGTAGTTTCAAGAGTGATATTGTTCACTGACAAGGATACATCTGTAGAACAAGAAACAACTCAAAAAGGGATTGAAACTGTGGTGTTAGATCATTTAAAGTTAGATGCGATTTTGGAATTTTGTAAGCGCAAGGGGCGATGCATTGTTTTTGCTAGATTTAAGGCGAAATTTTGATGAGCTAGAAGACCTTGTGAAATAGGGAATTGAGCAGAATATGCTGCAGAAGATTGCAGTGGAAGTGTTGCCATCGTGGGGTGACAGTGAGGGTGGTAGCAATTCTCTCAAGCTTTTAAACAGTGGTAGGAAGAGACTACATGTTAGTAATCTCCAATCTAAGGCCTCTCGTCAAAGCATTGTTTTGGAGGGTTATCTTCAGTAATGTTACTTGTTGAAGCTTATTGAGGCTCTGGTTGGCAGTGTAGAGATGGAGATAAAATTAGTGTTTCCATGGGATACTATTTGGTACTGTCTATACGATTTTAACCAGGAAAGAAGATGGAAAATTGTTTGTTCACCATCTGGAACTGTACTCTCTTTGTAATTTTAACAAATTCCTATCTTTTTATTTAATAAAATTTCATAAATTTTGAGAAATTTCTCTAGTTTGTTTTAAGAAACATATATATTTTTTAATTTAGAAGTGAGAAAACAAGAAATAAATGGAAATGAAATATGTTGAATTAGATTGCATGGAACAATGCAACACCTAATGATCATGTGGATGATCTTTTGAGACCTTTAATTACAAAAGTACTATTATTTTTTAAAGTAGATATATTACGTACAAAGAAGTTCTCTATTTAGACTACAAGAGCTCTACATATGTCCATGACATCGTAAACCATATATATGACATCAAAAAGGGAAAACAAGCCCCATAGGTATTTCTATTCAAATACCAAAGCTCAACCTCTCTGCTAAGTAGTATTTTTTTAGTGTATGTTTGTGATATTGAGGAGGATATCTAAATGTCCTTTTTGATGTCTTCCAAAGGTAAGGGAGACTAGACGCTTTGCAGAATTTGAGAGGTATCTTTTTCAGTACTCAAGTTTGTGAAGATAATTCAAAGAAAAGCTCATGTCTGCTTAGGAATTGGGCCAACCATTTGAATGGTGACAAGAATGATCCTTTCTTTTCATCATAAGCTGTTCTTGAATGGCTTTCTCACTTTGAACTGCTTCTTGGATGTTGCTCTTAACCAGACTGTAAAACTCGTCAAGGGTTAACATTGAGAAGGGTTCCTTAATAGGAACACCAACCTATGGATACAAAATGAGTATCAGCTTTTACTTGTTTTATCCAAGCGTTATAGGAATGAAGGGAGAGGATGAAGCATTAGTCATGTCCATTGAAATTGTCAGGGAAAAGAATGCTAAAGATTATAATAAAAGCTCATAATTTCTCCCTCCTACTTCATCCCAGGTCAGTTCATAAGTGCTAATTACGTCTAATGGTGGCGTTAACAAAAAATGGGGAAAAGAACCTATTGCAAGATCAATGGTATATCCTTCTGCTGAAAATCAAACTTATAAAAGTTCAGTTTTCGATATAGCCTATGAAGCTAAGTTGTTCGAATTGAAAGGGGAAGATCTAGTACTTACTCATATGGGCATAGAATTTGGATTAGTGTAGGTTAGTTTATAGAATTGCAAAAGTAGGCAATTTGCACTATACACAAATAGAGATGCATACTTCTTCAATGCAAAATAAGGAAGTAGCATTGATAAAAGTTGCAGGGACCATAATCCAGTGACAATCCTCCCAAAGTATAATAGGAAGAGTGAGATGCCAGGGGACCAGAAATCTTCATGTCAAGCGAGTGTATGAAAGAGGTATTGAAATACCTATAAGTTGTCTGCAGACATCGATTCCTTCATCGAAACATGATATTTTCGATTCCTGCATTGTTACAATGTTCTTCAAATTATGGACCAGAGTATTATATGATTGATGACTCTTTGTGCAACTTCATAGCATGAGATTAATATAGACTTTGAGAAAACCAAATGACCTAACAATTGAAGAAGCTATCAACATATTCTTGTAGAGAACACCAAAAATCAAAACTCATCAATTGAATTGGTAGAATCAATTTACAGGAATCAAAACAAAACATAAAATGTCTATTGATTAATCATTTAGAGAACTTTGAAAGAGATATACCAGTGTAGCTCTCTTTGATTCCTCTAAATTGAGCAACCGAAGGCTTTTAGATATAAATTGAGCAATCGAAGGCTTGCATGTGCAGAAATTACTCTCTTATGAAGCACCCATGCACGAAATCACAAAGAACGTTTTTTGGTTTGATGGAGCAATTAACTTTGCAATAGAAGAAGCACCCATGCACGAAATCACTCTGTTATGAACGTTGGGGATTTTAGGTTACAGATTAGGGATTTTAGGAATGATCGACAGAGAAGAGACAGAAATCTGAGTTTTAGTTGAAACGACTTCATGTTACTATCATCAAGAAACGACGTTATTTCGCTAATCAGACAAGCTTTTTCTAATTATGCTGACGTGTTTTATTAGTGAGGGTCGTTGACATGTGATAGTGCCATGTCAGCAAAGGTAACGGTGAGACTAATGTCGGGCTAGAATTGAAAAATAAAAAATTTGGACATTTTATTGTTATTTTTTAAAGTTTGGGCTATAATTGAAAAATTGAAGAAAGGTTGATTTTTTTTTTTTAATTAACCCAATTTAATAGTTAAATGCTAAATGTCAAAAATATTCTAACACTTAATTTGGAAGTGTTTTAAGAAAAGCCCCTAAAAGAATATATACAATAACCATAATTTTAGATCTTTAAACTCAAACCTACTACGTTGTAAGAATCTAAGTATTAGTAATTACATGATGCCACATTTCTTCTTGCTAAGTTATATTGTAACCATGCAAAGACAATTGTATTTCTTTTTTAGGCGATATGTGTTTTCGGCTTAAACAAAACTCTCTTTTCCTATACATCTATAGAAGTATGAATTCTAAAAACAGAGGTTTCCTTTTCTTTTTGTAAACTTGAAGATTTTACACAAAACAA
>JANVCQ010000004.1:2646324-2659385 GCA_025531925.1 Erythroxylum plowmanianum
TGAGACCAGAAGTAATAATAAGTTGTCCCCGCGGTATTTCGGTCCTTTTGAGGTCCTCCAACGCATTGGACCGGTGGCATATCGGCTGAAGTTACCTCCAACCGCTAGAATTCACTACGTTTTCCATGTCTCTCAATTAAGGAGAGTTTTGGGGACTGCTGAAGCAACCATGGATATTCCAGACTATCTTTTAGTTCCTGAAGCTACCCCTATTTATCCATCTGCCCTTTTAGCCATTTGGAACAGCACTACCAGTTCAGATTTGGAGGTGCTCATCCAATGGGTTGATCAGTCCGCTTCTGAGGCTACATGGGAGATATATGGAGACATGAAGGCTAGATTTCCTGATTTTCACCTTGAGGACAAGGTGAAGCTGATGGGGGGGAGTATTGATAGAGCCAGGACAGCCAAGCCAACTCAAGCTTACGTTAGGAGGCATAAGAAATGAGCAGAGGGGCAGAAATAAATATACATATATAGTAAATATATAGATATAGAAATATGTGTTTTGTTATTTGGGGGAGGGGGGAGCTGACAACCTCATGATTGGTTGTCAGCCTAACCGAATCTGTGCTCCTTAACAGATTCTTAGTATAAATAAGATTTAGCCACGAGGAGAGAGGGTATGCGTATACTGTTGAAGGGTAAGCCATAGGCGGGAGGTGCTGGTCCTCGAAATCCAGTATTGTTATTTCCATTCAATCAAAAGAGCAATACAGAAATTTATAGATTTCTTCTTACCTTGTTGTGGAAATCTATCATAATCCTCAGAAGATTAATACAGATTCTTACCATAGGTTTCAGGATAACCCAACTACAACTCAAGGAAGCATCGTAGGATACAAGCAGAAAATGAAAAATGGTATAAAATTCAAAGGCATTCTGATCTTAAAACTATGTTAAAAAGCTCCAACAAAATTTCGAAATGATGATGGCCGTCTTACGCTAAGTAGATATCTGATTACAGTAATCATTTCTTCTTCTCTCCGACCCCTCCGGCTCTACAAATTAATGGCAGGTTAGAATCCCAGCTGAAGTAAACTAATCTTGAAAGTAAAAAACATTCATCAGTTTAACATACTGTCTGTTTAGTTCAATTTTGTTTGGTAACCTATAATCGATGCAGGGTAGACAAATTACCTCATCTTGCGAAGTACGCTAGACATTTCCTCGCGCTTCTTTTTCGCTCTCTTGTGGGTTCCCAACTTTCTCTTGGCCACCTTCAGAGCACGCTTATCTTTCCCAACCTTCAGAAGCTCGGTTATCCTCTTCTCATAAGGAGCAAAGCCAGCAACCTCCCTTATAAGACTCCTTACAAAACTGACCCTCTTGCTTGTTTTCTAACATAAGATTTTGGGACAAAATGAATCAGAAAACAACTAACAAGATAGAAATACAAGAAGTGTAAAAGCAAGGACAAATGCAATAAGTTCTACTACTCAAAATTTAAAAAGGAGCAATATTAGAAACCAATAAGTAGGAATGGCCGGCCCAAATTTTTTCCCTGTCCTAAATGTTTGGGCGAAAATGACATCATTTTGGCATTTCGGCTGAAACCGGTTTGGGTCCCAAGCCTGAGCATCGGTCTAGGTCAACTCAGGCAGCCCCTGGCCGGCCTGCCATCCCTGCCAATGAGTCAACCAGAAAGACAATAAATACACTGTAACTAAAGAAATAAACAGCTTACCCCCTTTCTATCAGAAGGACGTGGAGGCAACTCCTTCTTGGTCACTATATGCCCTCTGTTTAGACCAACAAAAAGGCCTGTGTTGGGCTGCTTGGGAGCCATCACCTGAACACACAAACATCCCACAAAATGAGACTTGGAAACTAAAGCAAATGATTTAATACGAATATCAAACTTATATGGATTGGTACGATCAATCAGGATTTAGACATTATTGAATGTTTCATTGTATGGATTCCTTCTCCTACAAGCTATCTCCAACAAAGTGCAACATAGAAGAAGTAAAGTCCTATTTCTCCAGATTATAACAGAGAATTCAATATCAAACGCACAAAACCCCAATTATCTAGTTCTGCCAACAAATTGGAAGAAAGTACAACGAAATTCAAATGAAATAAGAAAAGTGCGAGAAATCAGAAAGCTTCTAGTTAGGGTTTCCAAATTACCTCTGACCTTCGTAGTTCGGTTGCTGCGACTGGAAGAACCTTCTAGTCACATCTTAGACTTATACCACGCAAGTTCTCGGGTCGGGTTTCACCTGTCGGTGGCGAGAGGATAATTCGGTTAAACGACGTCGTTAGTCGGTACAGTGACACTTGAAACTGCGTCGCATTGGAAATAGAAAACCTTCATAAGCTATTGAATGAAGTTTGAGGAGAATCTAATCATCATTGAATGGAATTTGGAATTAGATTCTCTGGAAGCCAACAAGAATTTCAACAAATGGGTTTGACTAAGAGGTAGGTACCCTATCATTATACGAAAGTTCTTCCATTCTCTTTCGTTTTTGTTTTGGATTTAATCTCGGTTTTGCTCTGCTAATTCTCCACTTTCTTATTAGTTGCTATAAAGAACTTTGCTTTTGTTTCTTTTTCTGTTTTTGGCAGCGACAAATTACCCAGGAATTGCCAAAATAACAAATCTGTCTTCTTGTTGGGTATCTGTTGGTGTTTTGGTTTTTTCTAGTGCTTATCTTTTAGAGTTCTTTTATGGGATTGGTTTATGTTGGATTGGTAATTTGTCCTTGTGTAGCAACCCAATAGTTAAAGTTGTGATCTTTGCGGATTTATGCTTCGTGGGTGTCCTTCAGTTTTGGATTTTGAAGGTTTGTGTCTGGTGTTTGTGATTACAACTTCGTTTTCAATTGTGAAAGTTCTTCTCTTTTAGTTCGCTGTACAGTTTGAAGCTAGCGCCAACAAGCTTCGAACTGCTATATATGCACCCTCTTTCACTTCGTAAGTATCGTTGAGAAACCGTTTCCTGTCGTTGAATGGTTTATATTCTGATAGCTTACAAGAAAAGTTCATTCTTTCTCGTGAAGTTCTGGTTCATCCTAGACCCCAAAATCAAATGCTTCGCAGAATATAGAGATATAACGTTGCTACCAACGTTAGTTCTGTCTTGATCGTTACCATCCTCCTCCGTTTATAGGCTTATGCTTCTATCTTTCTTTTAATCTGTCACTCTCTGCCTTTATTTGAAGAATGTTCTGTTGACATGTTTATCATGCTTCGATCATAGACCTCTATGTCGTCCATCTGTGGCCTTCCACTCCTTGAATGTGTGTATTGTCTGGCCTGTGCTCGATGGGTATGGAAAAGGTGCCTATACACTGCAGGGCATGAGAGTGAAAACTGGGGCCTGGCAACTGTTGAAGAGTTTGAACCTGTTCCTCGCCTGTGTCACTTAATCCTAGCCATATACGAAGATGATCTTCAAAACCCCATTTGGGCACCCCCAGGAGGTTATGATATTAACCCAGATTGGATAATTTTAAGGAAAACCCATGAAGAGACTGAGGGTAGATCAACTCCTTATTTAATTTACCTAGATCACAACAATGCTGACATAGTGTTGGCTGTTAGGGGGCTTAATTTGGCAAGGGAGAGCGACTATGCAGTTTTGCTTGACAACAAACTAGGGCAGGCAAAGTTTTGTGGTGGTTATGTGCACAATGGGTTATTGAAGGCAGCAAAGTGGGTTTTTGACAGAGAGTGCAATGTTCTGAGCGATTTGGTTGCAAAGAATCCAGAATATAGATTGACATTTGCAGGGCATTCTTTAGGGGCAGGGATGGTATCATTAATGGTGATGTATGCAATTCAGAATCTGAACAGACTGGGAAATATTGAAAGGAAGAGAATTAGATGCTTCGCAATGGCTCCTGCTAGGTGCATGTCACTGAACTTGGCTGTGAGATTTGCTGATGTTATCAATTCCGTTGTACTCCAGGTAGGATTGTAGCATCCTAATCTGTAGGACATTCGTATATCCAGCATTGCTTTTTTAATTCTCAAGTGTCCTGCCAATACATTTCGTCAAAATGGAACCTATTAAAGTGCAATTTGAATGAACAGATGCGCCAAAATTTTGGACAGCCTCCAGAAGATGATGATAATAGTGGCGAATGGCCTTAGTGGCTGTTGTTACAGCAATATTTTACGTGTCGCATGGGTGTATTAATTTTCCTATGTTTGAAACACTAGTAGTAAATTCTTGATGATAATTATGTGTTTAGAAACCTTAAATCTATCCGCAGCTCCTGAAAGATAGGGAATAACATTGTCATACTTGTGTATTGAGCCACTGAATCATTTCAGTCCTGTTTTCCACGTGATATGCTGTTGTTTAGGCTTCACGTTAATGTTCAGGGGACTACTAGAATACTAAGTTGTCATGAATTTATCTCATTGGCTGCGATCTAATAAGAGTAATGGAACAGGATGATTTCTTACCACGCTCAACGACCGCCTTGGAGGACATTTTCAAGTCACTTGTCTGGTAAGGGGTTCTATGTATGAGTAACCTTCCTATTTACTATTTCCATCTCACTTGCATATGAGTCGGGTACTTTTTTGTAGAAACTTTACAATTACAATACAGATATTCCAGATATTTTCCTTGTTATCATCCATATTAGTCAACAAATCAGTATTATGCATAACGGCAACACTCTAAAGTAGATTTTCCTTATTCTTCAAATAGTTTGCCATGTCTCCTATGTTTCACTTGCTTAAAGGACACATGTACTCTTGAGGATAAGATGCTCAAAGACCCAAGACGGCTATATGCACCTGGCCGATTATACCATATCGTTGAGAGAAAGCCACTAAGGTAGGTCAAGCAGAAACGCAATATCTGTACAATCTTGTTGATCATTTGCTGTCTGCTAGATGAACAGTTTTTATGAGCCGAATGCTATATCTATCATAAAATAACTTCCAGTCCTGGCTGCAGGATTGGAAGACTTCCCCCGGTTGTGAGGACAGCAGTGCCTGTGGATGGCAGGTTTGAGCGTATAGTTCTGTCGTGCAATGCAACTGCAGATCATGCCTTAATCTGGATAGAGAGGGAATCTCGAAGGGCTCTTGATGTAAGTTACTGATTACTGTCTTGCTAAGCAAGTAGCTGATTTGTTTCTGAGTTTGTGTAGCTCCACATAAATGTATGATTGGTGTGTATTTACATATCAACTGCGCATCCTATATGTAATCTTTGTAAATTTCCCAGAAGACATTTCAGTTTGTATTTATGGAAGATTACAAATTACTGTTTTTTTTTCCAGCAATATTGAGATCTTGCTTCTTGTTTAGTTGATGCTGGAGAAAGATCAGATCGTGGCGATTCCGATAACGCAGCGGATGGAGCGACAAGAATCTCTTGCACGAGAACAGACTAATGAATACGAAGCAGCTCTTCAAAGGGCGATTGCTTTGGACATCCCACTAGCTTATTCATCATCTCCATATGGAACCTTTCTTGATGCACAGGATGGAGATTCCTTTGCTAGCTCAAGTGAAGAAAGTTCATTACTGTCGTTTAAGAGGATGAGGGGCCGGTGGGACAACTTTGTAGAGCGTCTTTTTGATGTTGATGAATCAGGCCGAATGGTCTTCAAGAAGTCCCAAGTAGATATTTCAGAATGTAATTAACCTGTAAATATATCATTCTTTAATGATCAATTAGATTACCATTTTTGTTTGTTATACAAATCAGAAGCAGCTTGTACACACATTAATCCTGTGAGATATGCTGCGTTAAACTGTGTGAAAAAGACTTGGAGAAGAAAAGAGACATACAGTTCATCCAATAATGGCTAATAATTTCAAATTCCTGATTGTACACTGATCAAATTAGAGATTTGATCACTTCAACAATCTTTTCTAAGTTAACAAATGAGCATAAGAGGAGCTTGATTCTGGGAACCTAACTGCATTGTATTGGTGATTTCATTTACAGAGACTGATACATTAACCTAATTAAATTGAACACAGTTTCTTGATTTGCAACACAAGAAACCCAGCTCTTTTCTGGGGGTACTCTATACTGCATTCTTGTAACCCTCTACACCTGAATATCAAGAACTCTTTCCCCTGCAAACGAAAATGTAAGATATCAGTGAAAAGTACCCAGAGAATGAGATATGGTGGAAATTTTGATTAAAATTAGTCTTAGAAGCTTCCCCCAAATTCATTCTAGCAGTCACAAATTGCAGAACCCGCTGCAATCTTAAATAAGCATTGAATACTATTATTTTATTATAGTAAATATGTGGGATCTATTTAAGCGATTCTGCATAGAGAGGAGCAGCTGAAAAACAAGAAGTGGCCTATGCATGGTAGAGAAATGAATTGTCCCTTTCATCCTTTTAGGTTAGCCGATCAAAGCAAAATACTGAACCTAGATAAGTGGGGATAGATGTATAGCATTTGGAGGAAATCAAGAAATTTTCGAACAACAATTGCACAAAGTAACTGCTTTACCGTGCAATCTCTTGACAAAATGCTCGAATTCCATGAAGTTTTGTCTCTCCATCAGAAGTGAACTAAGCCTAAGGTAGGTAAAAGAAAAGAAGTGCCTTCTATCTGGATCATTCAAGGGCTTAGCCTTATCCAGAATCTTATTATAAGTGAGCCTGTCATGACTCGGCAGAGCATTTTCACTAGCAATTGGTAGGTCGACGTCCCATGCAGCATTCAGCACCTGAAATTTTGATAAAACAGTGGAAGAGGCATCACTTTCTGAACTTAATGAATTTGTAAATTACGTACTATGGAGTTTCCCAGAAGAGAAGTAATCAAGCTTTTAGAAAGATCTTTGCTTCCACAACTTGCCTGACTTAATGGAAATAGTTAGTTTTCTTACCTGCCATGCTAATGCCTCTGGATCTGCTAGCTCTTCCTCTATCTCCACTTGCTGGGTATAAGAAAAACAGAAATTCAACACAGCTCCACGCTTCTTAAGCATTCCTGCAATTGCAGCATAGCCATCGCGATTGCTTGGATTATAGAACCCAGCAGTTAATTCAGCCGCATGTCCAGCTGTCTTGTACCACCAGTGAATACCTGATAGCTGCTCGGCAATTAAAATGTGGCAAACAGACTGAATCAAGCTGAAAAACAGTTATACAACTAAAAGATTTCATTGTCTAAAATTCTTCAAAGGTGCTTAATCCTCCTTTTGAAATCATTTGTCTTAAATTCATTGAGGAAAAGATAATCAAATTAAAGTCAGACTTGAAGTCTGACAGAAAAGAAATAGGTCTTAATTTCAATTTCCTTTACAATTTAAGCAATTTAGCTGAAATAAGAAGGAACAGTTTCTGGCAATAAATCATACCTTTGCAGCTATACAGGTACCTTCAAAAGCCAACTTTGCCAACGAAAGTACCTGATCCCCATGATCAATTAAAACTTGTGAGTACCAACTAAGGAAGAACCTGCCGTAGTAGCCATCATAATCTCCTCCATCACAGAAGAAACCAGTTTCATGTGGATGGGAATTATAAGAACCCGTATTATCTGGTCCCCTTGCCCAAAAGGGGCGTCCTCTTGCTTCTGCTTTCTTCCTCAGGCTTTTCAGAAGATACTTATCACAACACTGCAAGTGATAATTTAAAATAAATAGCAATTGTTGAAAACAACTTGAGGAGATAAAATTCAAGGACCACATTCAAGAAAGAGGGACAGACAGCAGTTTACAAAATGGCCCAAATCCCACTATTATTCAATTATGAGACAAATTGTTGGAAACTCTGGCATTGAACTTCCCTTCCTTAAATTAGTTTGAAAGTTTGAATATCTGCAAGGTAAAATTTGCTGAGGCCAAAATCCATGAAAGGACAATTACCTGAAATTCACCAATGCCAGGATATCTCCAACCATGCTTTACAGGACATGATGGGTATCTCAACTCGCCACAAGGGCCAAGCCCTATTTCAATCATCGAAATAACACCATCATCAAATAATTCACCAAACTCTACCCGGAAGCTTCTCATGTAGTCAAAATATACCTGCATGAGTACATTGAAGGTAAAATACAGAATCACCCTTTTGGACCCATTGGCAAACAATTCCCATTTATGTGAAAGCAACAACACAGAAAGTGAAAGTACCATTGCAGCCAGGAACCCAATTTATATCCAATTTCAGATCCCTATACTATCAGCTATTGGAAAAACAAAGTAACTACCAATATGAATGCTCAAGGGAACAGTTTATCTAGGTGGTACTGCATTATCCTTTAATGGGGTAAAGAAAATTAGTGACTCCAGATTAAAAAAGCATAACTGCAAGAAGTTGGCAAACCACAGATTCCGACTTCTCTGATGCCTAATTTCTAAAACAGCGAGCAATACCTCAAGGGCAGTCCGTCCTCTTAATACTCGTTCTTTGTCAATTCCCCATGAGAGGCATTCAGGATTGCGTCTGCCTTCCCTATCAGTAAAATAGATGTCTGGATTACTTCGTCCTATTTCTGAAACCCAATGTGGCAGTGGAATACATGCGTCATCACCAACATTGCCACCACATTCATGAAATGACATTACAACCTGAAGCATTCATGAGACATGGCCCATCAAATCCAGAGAGAAATTGAGAATATTCAAAGGAGTAGACCAAAAGCCTTTGTTGTCTTGCTCCTCCTTTATTTTTTATCTAAAGCTCTAATTCCAGCCACAAGAATGTTTATTTTGGAAAATGAAATCATAAGAGACACGTAGCAAGCCAGGCAACACTGCATATGGGTACTCATCCACACACATGTACCATATCCTCTGGTTTTAATAAGAGACTCCTAAGAAAGGGATATTACAGCTATATTACAACAAGGGGGAAATCATGCCGTCAGTGCAGTGGAACAAATTCCATCTAAAACTCACTTGTAACTTTAGCTTAAGCTCATGAACCATCTGAAAAAGCCGTTTGTAACCAATCCAGTTATATTCCCGAGGAGCATGTGCCTCTACAATTCCCCACCAGCAGTCAACCATAACACCATCTACATTAGCAGACTTCAATACCCTTAGTTGCTTTAATAAACCATCTGGATCAACCAACTCACCCTTCATATTGATGATTCCCAACTGCAAAGATAAGATACAGCATGATATGATTTTTTAAATTACTTACAAGACCTCAGGTTGACAGTTTGGCTGACAGTGCTAAGCATTAATAAATAACAATGAAACAAGGTGACGTATTTTGTCTCCATAATAAATTTAATTATCAACATACATCAAAGCGAGATCAGTAAAAAGACTTGTAACTTAAGTAGAAAAACTCACTCACTGGTAGCATGACATAAACTGGTATGTATGAGGTGCCTGTAAAATCACGCTCTGGTAGCTTTGGATTAACGTCAACAACCTACATAACCAAATGAATAAGATAAAGCACCCATGTCAAAAAACTCTCAAATTTTAATTTGGAAGTTGTTAGGATGTAAAATATGACATCAATAATGAGCTGGTGCTTCTTGCTGGATCAAAGAATTATCACATATGGATTACACTTGTGATAAAACTAATCAAAGGCCAGCTTAATATCATGCAAAGAACCAGCAGGAGTTCATCTTTCACAGACACAAACAATCAAATGGGAGTTCATCAATATTGAACTTTAGGTGATCTGCTATCAGCACCTAAGTGAGGTAATGCAGCATATTTTAATTCTATATGGGTTCTGACCTGCTTGTCACTGATTATATCAACAGAGCCCTCAACCACAGGATGGCCCTCCAATTGTTCTCCTGCATCTCCAATCATTGCTGGAGTTTGAGAATGACTGTTTGTGGAAAGATCATAAGTTGGAGTTGGTATAAAAACACCTTTCATGCGGCACGAATTGTAGTCAAGCGAGGTTCGAAAACCTGGAGAAACTCCCCTGAGGGATGCAGGTGGAGTCTGTTGCTGTTGTTGGGATGATGAAGTTACCCCAGCTGAAGTACCAACCACAGGCCTTGACCCCTGCAACATAATGATTTTTCGTAGATTTATCGGAGCCATAGATCAACGAACACCAAAAAAGTTATCCAATAATATGCTTAATAATCAATACAGATTTCTTTTCACTAACCTGGAAGAAATACATAAATAAAAGCAAAAAGAAAGAATGGCTCTGGACTTGCAAGATAGGTACCTGAGATCTAGAAGGAAAGGTAGTTCCATCAGGAAGAACAACCCAACCAGCTTCCCTGGCCAAAGCAGCAATTACATCATTAATATCAGCTCTAACCCTCAGGTTATAGTTGCCATGTCTTCTTAACCCTGCCAAGATCCTTGCAGTGATTGCCCTTCGATGCCGCTCCCTTAACTTAGTCCTCTCTTTTTCTTCAAGTGGTCTAGACCTCCGACCTCCTCCTCCACCCCCTCCTGGAGTACTAACATGCTCTTGAATCTGACTCTGATGTTCAAACTGACTCTCACTATTGTTGGTTACTATCAATCCATCAGCACCTACCATTACCCGAGCTCCCAAATTCTTATCTCCGCTTTGTTCATCTCCATCATCTTCCTCTTTAACATCCATGTCCATTTCTTCATCATCATCCTCTTCACTAGTTCCTATAAACTTTTGTATATCTGTCGCCATGCTATCTCTTTGTCAAAACTCAAAACTCGTTCATTGTTTGATATTGTATCAGAAAAGCAATTATTCCTACTCAAGGAAGCATATAAATGAAACAGGAATGCTTTCCAAGCAATGCAGCAACATGACAAAATATTCTCCGCCCCAGTAGTTCCAGAACGCCCTAGAAATAATTGAAACTTCAAATTAATCTCATGGAGGTATTACACCAATATAGAAACAAAAGCCAGAGGTGTCAAAGAAAGAGGAATAAAGTTTAGCTCATTTTTGAAACTCCTGTACAGGAATCAACTATCCGTGAGTCAAGAAGATAAATCTTCATTGAGAAAAATGTTTAAAGTGAAAAAGTCTGTTTTTCACATTTCAATTCGGTTTTTCAGTGAAAATACAGAAGCACATCACCTATTCTTTCCTTATCTTCCTTTACCTTTCTCGGAAACAAGAACCATAGCCCAACAACTAGAAGAAAATTTACCAGCATTCTTTCCCAGAAAGGACACTCCACTTTTCACTCAAACACCAAACACTTTTGTAACAAAATCCCCAAAATTACCTTTTTAGATGAACTCGCTAAAAATTCAAAAACCAAACTTTGATTAACACTAAAAACTGCTCCCTATCTTAGCTCACAGACGTCAAATCTCGTCAAAGAGGAAATTCATTTCTCCTCTCTCTAAGCCCTAACAACTCTCGACCACAAACAAAAAGCAAATTTCCGGCGACGGAGCTTCTCCCCCATCGAAGCACGGACAGTCGCCTGAGGACCACACCAAAGAAGATACGCACGAAAAGACGGAAGAAGTTTGGAATTTACCGGTGAGAAAATGGCGGGGCCGGCGAGAGAGAGAGGCGCGCGTGCGAGGGGTGTGGTTCGCGTGCGAGGCTTAGGGTTTCGCGCGTGTGAGAAAGGGTCGAGCGTGTGTGTGTGTGTGAATTCTCAGGATTGGCACGAACGAGGCGTGTGTTAGTATGTGCACGTAAGGGTCCCAGACACGTGCTGCACGTGGCCTGGAGTATGATTGAGTAGACCGGACACGAGATATGAGTGATGTGTCCTCACAAAAGTCCAAGGATACGGTGTCGCGTGACCATAGATTTCAACTAAGATGACATAAAATGTTTTGGAGCATAGACGGAAACTCTTAGCAATCCGTAAACTCAAAAGTAACGGCGTAATTAGATTCGACTCTTATATATATATATATATATATATATATATATGAAGAGAACTGAAACAGCTTACACTACAAGTCGATGGATACAGATTCTCGCTATATCTTCAAGGAAGAAAGGGTGGCACCCAATAAGTGGATTTACAAAAATTGTGGTTCCTAAATCAAAATGAATAGCATAATTTGCAAACCAGTCTGCACATCTATTACTCTCTCAAAAAATGTGGCGATGGATAACCGTCCAGTTTTGAGTGAACAGTACATAAATACTCTAAACTAGGAGATTGATTTCAATTTCGGCTCTCTATTTAAGGTTATCCCCTTTATGAATGGTTTCGACTTTGAGTCACCAAAAAAGACAAGGGAATGAAATTTTTCCTATCAATATTGAGTAGGGCTAGTAATTAATTAGTATATGATAACTTTTAGTGCACAGAAGTGTACAGACTACTAAAAATTTGGGAGATCTTGGGTAACTAGATTTATCTTCTCTAGGACTCTTAAAGCGGGGTCTTAGAAGCTTAGAATTAGTCTAACAAAGCTAGGATACCTAATATATATCAAAAAAAGTTGTCTCTTTTTAAAATTTTATAAAATAATAATTCTTATGTACTGAATACGTTTGTCCAAAATAAATGCAATTAAATATGAATTGATTGGATATAAATCAATGAATTAAAAATAAATAACATATTCAATTCAAATTGTCAATGACAAATTTTAACATAATTATAGACTTTAACATTTTGAAAACTTCCAAAGACTTTACATTTAAATAAAAAATTTCTAAATTATACTTAAAGATAAAATTTATATTTATAATAGTTCCTAAATTATATAATCAATAAATCAATGATTTAAAATTAAATTATAGAAGCAACTATTATTTAATTCAACCTGAATCGATTAGCTTCCGCTTGAACTTTTTTATTTTTAAAACGACAAAAATTAAATTTTGAACTTTAATGTTTACAACATAATATATAACAGACTCTAACGGTTCAAAATATTCATATTAAATTCTAAAGTTTTCAAAATATTAAAAACATACCTTAAGTAGATGAAAATTTTAACAGAGATAACTTTTCATCAATTAATATATTATATCAATATTGTGAGATCCCACATCGGTTCGATAGGGGAATAAAGTACAGTAAAATCTCGATAAATGAATATTCGATAAATTAATAACCTCGATTAAATAATAATTTTCTCCGATCCCGACTTGGGCCAATGGGATAAAATAATAACCTTGCTAAATGCATAAGATAATAATTTTAAAAAAATTCCTTGAGGCCCATTGAAAATATAAAATAATAATTCATTAAAT
>JANVCQ010000004.1:2659485-2690011 GCA_025531925.1 Erythroxylum plowmanianum
GGTATGAGAGTGGGGGCGGGTTCATGGGACGGGTACGAGGGATGGCATACCCGCCCCATACCTGCCCCGTTGCCATCCCTATTTACTGTATACTTTATAGGGGTATGAATACCTCTCCCTTACAAACGCATTTTTCATGTCTTAACGCACCGGATCCCATCAGAACTTCGAAATTAAATATGCTAGGGTAAGAGTAGTACCAGGATTACTGACTTCTTGAGAAGTTCTCGAAAAAAACAAAATCGTAGAATTGAACTGGGTCAAATCCTAAAGCGGGCAATATCTGTGAACGGGTGATATGGGCTATTACAGTAGTCTCAAAGTCGACACCTGAATCGTTGTATCAATTAGGCTAGGCCTTAAAGAGGACTGGATCCTAAGGGTAGAAAGTGTGAGATATCACGTCGGTTTGAGAGGAGAATAAAATACGTCTTATAAGGGTACAAATGCCTCTCTTTTACAGACGCTTTTTTCATACCTTAATGTACTAGATCCCATCAGAACTCCGAAGTTAAATATATTAGGGCAAGAATAGTATCAGGATGGGTGACCTGTTGAAAAATTATCGAGAAAATTAAAATCGCGAGAGCTTGGTTGGGCCTTGGCCCTAAAGCGATAAATATCTGTGAGCAGATGATCTGATCTGCTATAAATATTAACGTGATATTATTATTTTTATTTTACTTGACACTTGAGAAGTGAAATCTACCGTCTAAAATATATAGCAATAAATCTCATTGTCATATGATAAGTGAGACTCACTTGTAAAATGCATAATAATGATCACTTTTTGATTACTTTTTAAAAAGTTAATTATGAAACAATATGACTCAATTTTTATTTTAAAAATATAAAAAATGTTATGTTAATATTGATATGATATTTAACTAATTAAGAGTTAACTCTGTTAAATTTTCTATCTATTTAGAGTCTATTCATAATGTTTTGAAAACGTTATTATTCAATTTGTACGCTCCAAAATGTTAGAATTCAAGTTATATTATATTGTAAATATTGAGCTTCAAAATATACTTTTTGCAATTTTAAATTTTCAACACGAAATAACATTATTTTTATTTTTAAAATTAAAAACATGTTTGGACCTAGACATGCAGGCCCAAGTCAAAAAATAAAATTTCGGGCCGGCCCACCTAACCCGTTGCCATCACTATGTCCTCAAGACGTTGGACTCATTGGAAAGTCTGTCACTACGAAGTGTAGTAACACCCCTTAGGTGCAACAAGTTAACATTGCCTACGAGAATCTCAGCAAGATCGCACGTAATCTTAACATAATCTTGCGTTCTCATGCTCCGATTCATATTCTTGTGTGCAAATCTCCTTAGGACTTCAAACATTTGCATGCCAAACGACATTGAATCGGTTTACTTGATATGCTTTTTCGGATTAGAAATGCACAGATATTGTTCGACAAAATCACCCAACGAAACTCTTGTTTGAGGAACTTGATATCTTCTTCGTATTCTACTACTACTTCGTGTTGTGAATCTATAGAGTACAAGGAACCAACTGAGATCTTTCGTAAAACTAACAACATTATATCGTGGACAGCGAAAATTTCCACTTTGTTAAGGAAAAACCAGCCTAAAGAAGCTATTGGGTTGTTCAAAGCAATGCTTTTTGATGATCAAAAGCCTAACTTCGTGACAGTATTGAGCATACTACGGGCGTATGGTGCACGTAGTTCACAAGATGGCAAAAGGGTAGTTCATGGTTATGTGATTAAGATGGGGTTCGAGCGAGAAGTTCCTGTTTTAACAGCTCTACTTGGAGTTTACTCCAACTTCGGTATGGGAGAGGTTTGGCAGTTGTTTGATCAAATTCCCAACAAGGACGTGGTGGTTTGGACTTCGATGATTGTGTCTTGTACTAAGAATGATAACTCTAAGGAAGCTATTGAGGTTTTCAGAAGAATGAAGTGTTGTGGAGTGGAACCCAACTTTGTTACACTTATTAGTGTTTTGCCTGCCTGTGCTCATCTTGGTCAGTTGCGTTTAGGCAAAGAGATTCATGGGTTTATCATGAAAAATATGCTTCATTCCTTGATTAATATTCAAAACTCACTTGTGGATATGTATGCAAAATGTGGAGATTTGGAGAGTTCTTTCCGGGTGTTTGATGGGACTTGGAACAAGGACTTGATCACATGGAGAATCATCATTCGTGGTTGCATTGACAATGGTTGTCCAAGAAAAGGGCTGGATATTTTCTTGAAGATGCTGCTTTCTTGTTCTGGATCGGACGAGGTTGTTCTGCAGGATGTAATTGCAGCAGCATCATTAGCGGAAGAACTTAAATTTGGACTTGGATGTCATGTTTATGCAGCAAAAGCCGGATTCTTGGCTTTTGCTTCAGTTGGAACTGCACTTCTGCAAATGTATGGTAAGTATGGCGAGTTACGATCAGCTTGGAAATTACTCAATGAGCTCAGTGAAAAAGATAACATTGCATGGAATGCAATGATCTCAGTGTACGCTCAAGAAGGGCAACCTCAAAATGCTTTGAATGTACTCAAGCAAATGGTGTCACAGAATGAGAAGCCGGATGAAGTTTCCTTTGTCAGCTTATTAAAAGCTTGTTCTGCAACGGGTGATCAGTTCCTCGGGGAAAGCTTCCATGGCTATGTCATTAAAGCTGGTTACACATCCAATGCTTATTTAGCTTCTGCCTTAATTGATCTATACTGCAAGCTTGGTAAGATAGAGGAAGGTGAAGCTCTCTTTAATGAAATTTCCACCAAGGATCTAATTTGTTGGAGTTCAATGATTATGGGATACGGATCGAATGGATGTGCATATGAGGCACTCGAAACATTTTCTAAAATGTTGGATTGTGGGATCAAGCCAAATGATATAGCTTTTCTTTCTGTTCTATCTGCTTCTAGTCGAGGTGGATTGAAAAATGAGAGTTTCAATCTGTTTAACACCATGCAACAAAAATTTGGACTCAGGCCGAAACTTGCACATTATGCTTGTATGGTGGATTTGCTATGTCGTCATGGAAACATTAAGGAAGCTCTTGACTTTGTAAAGAATATGCCATTGGAAGCTGACAAAAGAATCTGGGGAGCTATTCTTGCTGGTTGTAGAACAAGACAAGAAGGGTCAATTGAAGTTGCAGAATATGCAGTTGAGCGACTCAGCACCTTAGATCCAGGAAATCCTAGGTACTATTTAACTTTGTTGTATTTGTATACTAAGGAGGGTACATGTGAAGAAGAGAAAAGTCTCCAAAAGTTGGCAAATCAGAAGTAATCATCTGAATCTTCTCCAATTCATTGGCCTTAACAAGTGATCCCCAAATGGATTCTTTTTTTGAGTTTATTAGGAGGGAATTATGTGTAAATATTTATCTTTTTTAATTTTTTTCTATACTGAAAGGCAACAAAGGGAAGAGGTTCAATGGTAATGGATCTGATATTGATCTCCCTATGGTCCAAATTCAAATTTGAGAAAATTTTGACAAACTCGAATTTGAGCTGAAACTCAATTGTACTTGATTCAAATTTAAGACCGTTCGGACTTTAATTATATGAAAGTTTTGAATCTATTTTTTGGATCATGTTATGAGTTTTTAGGTTTGAACTCGGCCCAAATGGCGTGGTTAGGTTATGAGTTCTTTCATATTAAAATCTGAAAAAAATAAAAAAATAAAAGAGGTAGACCTCTTTTATATTTTTAAGAAATCCTTTAAAAACTCTCTATTCTTTAAAATTTTTATTTTAGAAAATTCTCTTATCTTAAATTTTAGTTAAAATATAATAATAAAATATATGTAGTATGAACATAAAATGTCATTAATATGAGAATCTAATTTAGCTCTCAAATCCAACCTAAATTAATTAAATATAGCCTAAATTAATACTTTAAAATAATTATAGTGTATTATTAGTTTAAGTCATATTTAATTAGCTCAGTTCAAATTTAATAATTAGGTTGAATCATTATATAAATAGCTATTGATTAGTCCATATTTGATGTGTATACTACATGTGTTTTATTTTTTTAATCAAAATCTAAGAGAGTATTTTTTTTAAATGAAAATTAAAAAGAGTTTCTTCAAGAATTTTAAAAATTAGATTTTTTAATTTTTCTTAAATTATAAAGGAGGTCTATGTCTTTTACACAAAAAACGCGTTGTCACTTAATATTTATAAAAAATTATTATAAATTGTCAAGAGATTTATTTCATTATCTTTATTTTTCATATTTATTTAGAAATTTGATTACAAATTCAAAATACAAAAAAATAAATTTATTTGCCAATTTTCTGTTTATGGATCATATTTATAGTTAATTACAATAATTATTGATAAAGTAAATACACGTAAAAAGGGGTGAATTGTGTGTGACTAAAATTTTTTTTTGCAAGTTACTTTTAGTTTAAAAAGAAATGATAAGAGCCTCTCTATAATTAAAACAGTAGGAACTTGTTGTTCGATAGGATCCTATTTAAACGAAAGGAGTTTGTTAAGTGATAAAAAGCTTGTCAAACGATCAGACCATTCTAAATGAAGAGTTATGTTAAAAACAATTTAAAACATAAGACACCTATTAAAACTTAGAAGAACCTCTTGCAAGTTAAAAAACAGAAGGAGCCTGTTATAAAGTGAAGGAACTTTTTGCTGAAATAAACACACACATAATATAATGCGGAAATTTAAAAGTCAAGAGAAGGACGCAGTCGATTTATACTGGTTAGACTTACAACTCAAGCCTATGTCCAGTCTCCAAGTATCTAACTTGAGTGTTTCATTATAAAATCAGGTAGTAATTTGATGAGTCTCTCTAAGCTCACAAGTTAATATTTTTCAAGATTTTTCAACTTTCTACAGTAGTAGTATTTTGCTAGCCTTTACAAGCTCTCAAATAAAAACTGAAGTTTGCTCGATATGAGCTTTGGTAATCTCTCTCAACAAAATTTCGCTTTCTAACGCGCAAGATAATTTTTACAAAGATCTAACTTTCAAAAATGTATATTCATTTAATGAATTTTGGCAATATAGCTTCGCAAGGTTATATATCGTTCAATTTTACTCGTTCACAGTTGCATTGACTCTTCCTTAAACAGGCATTCTTTCAACTAATAATTGCTTCACTTGCATCCTTAGTCAACTGGATGAATATAAATCTGAATAATTTCATTTATCTTTGCTAAGATTCTTCCGGTAATTACGGAGCTAATATGCAACCTTCATAATTAGTAGGTTCTTTTTAGATAAACCATTTATATTAAGGTAAGTTCATAAAGAAGATTTTTGCAAGAAAGAAAATGTATTTTTTATGATTCTATTTCCTTTTGAGAATTAACCCGTTAACAATAAAAAGAAATAAATCTAATTTAAATTTTGAAACATTACGTCGTTATCATCAAAATCATTAAATAATAAACCTTGAGCTAACAATTATAACAATATTATTCCAAATATTAGCAAGGTTATACCAAGCAAAAAGACCTGAATTGAATTGGTAACCTTCAAAATCAAAAGGACACAAACTTCAGCTGCAAAATTGAATGAAAATAAAACAAAAGAACGTTATCATCAATATTATTTACTCCAAAATAACTGAATTGACGTTCCAATGAAGTTGGAAACTACATCATCTTAATTACATCAATGTCTTGAAACTGCAATTTCTGATAGTCTTTTTACATATATATAATATTTGCAATGTTCCAATGCGTATGGAGCTATCTGCCAATTCTATGGAGATGAAGAAGGGAATTCTTGAAATACTTCTTGTACAAGCTGAAGGCATCAGACACACAAATCTTCTAGGTAACTCTCCTGTGTGCACAAAGATGATAACTTATTTTGCATGAAATAGAGAAGATCACACCGGACTGATTCAATCCGAAGTTATTGAATAAAATTAGGATATGTCCAATCCTGATCGGAATTCAGGCATCTCATGGACAAAAATTAATGGCTGCTTGACCCTGTCCGGACTATTGCCATTCATTAACTGTTCTAAGTTGAATCATTCATTTGGTAACAGGAAGACCAGCTTACTATGTCATTGTGCAATGTGGAACTCATCTGCAAAGAAGCAAAGTAACACGAGGTACACCAATTTTTTATATGTTACATACTCCTTAGTGTGTGGTCTGCTGGTTGATGTTTTCTGGCATACGAATGCAGGAAAAGATGAAAAAGTTTGGTGGAATCAGAAGTTTGTATTTGAATTCCCACTAATCGACTGGAAACACCAAACCCACTTGAAGTTGAGAATCATGGACAAGGAATTCTTGTCCAGAGGTGGATTTGTTGGTGAAACCATGTAAACAGTTCTTATCTTCCTCAAGAACATTCATATCTATTGTTGGGATTATTGTTTCTGATACATCTCTTTTACCTTGGTTTAGTATCTACATTGGAGGAATAATCAGTGAAGGAATCGAGAAAGGGAATCTAGCAGTGAAACCAAGTTCATACAATGTGGTGCTTGAAGATGACACGTTCAAAGGAGAAATAAAGATCGGATTCAAGTTTCTTGCAAGTGTAAGATTTATCTGCAGAAAAAGAAAAAAAAGCTTTGAGATCTTACTGTGCAACTGTGGATTTAGAGTGGGGTTTTGTGATGCAGACAGAAGTTTCAATGGAGACCAAATCGTTCATTTCAGTGGTGAACAATCAACCAAGACGATCTGTATCAAGGTCCATCAGAAATCTATGGAACTTTTCCTGGTGGAGGTTCTGGTTTTACTCTAATAGAACAATCCATGCATGTAAGTGAAAGGAAAAACCAGAAGGATCATAAATCTTTTAACATAAAAATGATACAGATTAGCTGGCGGACCTTAATGTGACTAAGAAAAGGCCAAAAGCAGAATTTGAATTTCAATAGTTTATAACTTAATATAGAATATATGCTTACGTTTTGAAGCACTTAAATCGAGTCTTAATGTTTTCAAAGGATTTAAAACAGATCTTAAAGTGAATGAAAAACAGATCTTAAAGTGAATGAAAAATTTAGGGTTCGTTTGATTTCACTTCTGTTTTTTTACTGTAGTTTTTAGTTTTTATTTTCTATTTTTTGTTTCTTTTTTTCTTAAAAAACAAAAACTTGTTTGATTGAGATTTATAATATAAAGACCGAAAATAAAAATTTGTTTAATTGGGATTAGTAATTAAAAATAAAAATAAAAACAAAAACATGTTTGATTTTATCATCTATTTCTATTTTGTAATTATACTCATAATTTTATATCATACAATATATTTTTAAATTAATTAATACACTTAAAATTTAAGTATATGCAAATTAAATGTAATTAAAAATTACACATTAATTGTATATAATAAAATTCTATAAATTAGAAAATTATTTCAACAAAAGATATCCATTATATTATAATTTTTGAAAACATAATAGTACTATCATTTACAAAAGAAACATAAATCAATTATAAATAATATAATCACTTTGTACATTTGTCTAGCAATTTCATTATAATCACTCTACATCTGCCTAACAATTTCATTTCGCTTTCAAGACATACTTCAAAATTGTGTTAGAGTGATATTATACTCCATTTGAGAACTTGCATCTTCATTTTCACTTTCGCTAATTTGTTCTTCATTTTCGGCACAACTATCAAACAACTCATTACTTTGTCCATACATTTTAATATATCTTTGTAACACAACAAGCAATAACGATGTATTTTTATTTCTTCATATCATAACTTGACATGTTTTTAAGTATCAGGAATCTTACTTTTAGGATGCCAAAACTTCTTTTAATAACATTTTTTAATAAAGAATGCCTGTAGTTAAATAATTTCTGTGGACCTTGAGGTGTTTCTCTGCCTCTATAATCTCATAAATAATATCTTTTACCTCGATGTGATGAAAGAAATTCAAGTATATTGGTATAGCCCGAATCAACTAAATAGTACTTACCCAACATAAAAAGAAGATAATATTAACAAAAAGATATTAAAAATTAATTATAATTACTATGTTTATTTAAAATAATATAATATCTTGTGAAGGCATAAGAAATTGATTCGTTAGATTTGTCGCTGTTTCTAAAAGAACTCAAGTCATTCGCAATACCTTCTCATCCAGCCATTACATATGTAAAATGCATGTCAAATGAGCAGCAACACATAATATTTTGGGTTGGATTTTGCCCCTGCATGGTATTTGTTCATCGGTCGGAATATATGCATCAATATGTGTATTATCTATTGCTCTTATACAATCCTAAAAATTAAAAAATATATTAAAATAATTTTTAATCATAAGGACATAATTAAAATAGTAATTAAATATGTGAATGTACCTGAAAATATAGAAAGAATTTTGAATTATGTTGAATATGAGGAGGTGTATTAATAAAAGATGGTGGAGTAATGACTCTTTTTGCAAGACGATTAACTGCATATAAGTGTTCTGCATTGACTCTAACTATCTCACTATGCCCTGTAGTTATTAAGAAAATTGCTACGTGTTCCTCCACAATCAAACGATTTATTGCCTTTAAGCCTCATAAACTTTTCAACTCATCACATAAGCTCAAGAAGATTATCTGTCATTCTTAAGTTTTCATAAATCCTCGTAGGATTCCCATTCAAAAGTTCTAATATCCAATCATGACCTGGCAGAGCAGAAGTTTCATATGGTTGCTTTTGTAAATGAAAATATTTGTTCTTTTCCCCGACTACATAAATAATGATTACCTTCTTCTGTTCATCGGCAAAATCTGATCTGAAATCTGAAAAGAAATCCATATATCTACAATGTCAATATTAAATAATTAATAAAATATTCAATTAAGTATATTTAATAAAATATAATAAAATTTTCTACAAATATATACTTAAAATTAAGTCAAATATTTATGCAAAGTACAAACTTAAAATGTTCAAAATATGGAGTAGTGCTTAATATAAAAGTGTCAAATCAATAAGAATTCGATATGCAATAATATGAAAATATAACTAAAGCGACATAATTCAATCCAATTTTCTTGTTTATGTCATCTTCAAAAAAATATCCCTGTAAAGTGAAGAATCATGTAAAGCCTCCATAGTTTTTTCATATTACACACCATCAACACCCAATTCATCTAAAGAATTCAGACATTCCATCATTATATTAAACTCTTGAACTCTATTCTTTGCAGCGGATGATGTTTCACTTAGTTTTTTTTCAAATAAATCATTCTTCCTTTTTTATTGTTCACTAAGTATAAATAAGGCTTCTTCTACAATATTAGAATGTGTCTTTTTTGTCTTCTTGTTCTTAGGAGACTTCTTTTCCTTAGACAGAGAATTTTTATCTTGATCTTCTTTTCCACTATACGAGTAATCTTCGTCAACATCATTTCTATATTCCTCTTCTATACTATTCGATGGAGATTTAGTTGATGGATATGCATGCACACCAGTTGTAGTGGTATCTCCAAAAATATGTCACAAGTCTAAAAATTCCTTACATGCTTTTTTCTTAAATCTATGAGTCATTTTATGCACCTATAATGATGAAAAAGATATATGAGAATGAATATTATATAATATGATATATTAATAAAACAAAATACGTATTTGACCTTAAATAGATTTTCCCAACATTCATTTGTAACGTTAACTTCACCAGTAAAAGAGTTGTAACTGATTCCTATTTCTTTGAGTAAGTTCTTAAAATTCTTCAATATGGCCCTTAATCTATTATACTTATTCTCCAATTGAATATCAGTATACTTCTTATTAAATTTTGTTTGAAGTCCTCCTTTAATGTTCTAACCAGATTTGGAAAAGATAGTAGTCGTTCTATTTGTCTTTTTCACTTCTTCAACCATCAAGGAGATTAAATACATCTCTATAGAATCATTCCATACCCCATCTTTTTTATTTACTTCCATACAATCATTGTAATCATTCATATTATTAAAGCTTTCCATCACTAAATGTAATAACATATAAGTGATATCAATTACAACAATTTCTACATAAACATATGACAACCATAACAATTTCTAGAAAATATTTGGTGTCTAAACTTATACACAAATTTGATTTTCACTATATGTGAAAACCTGGTAGCAAAACCACTACAGTAAATCATTTACACATTTCTTCATTTCGGCTTCAGCTTCAAGTAATAGGCCATTTCAATAGGATTCATGAGCGAAGGGTCGAGAAGCTTATAATATAATTGAGATGATACAAATGGAAAATTTTTTAACATAAGACAAAATTGATAGAAAAAGATGAACTTTGATGTGCTATAATAGTGTCATACACCAACATGTTCAACTTGAATTCTAATTTATTTAATGGTCAATTGTTACACATCTTTGTTAACATGTATTAACATTCACAACACAAATTCGTGACTAGAGAGTCTCTTTCTCTTCTATTTTCTGTCATCAATATGTGATAAAAGAAGAGCCTTTTTCTTTTTTATGTTTAGTTCAAACGTAATGAAAGGTCACAATGTAAGTATGGCCACATATATATCAAATTCAACTCACGTACAAATGCATTTAATGTTTCAGTTCTCCACACTTATAAGCAACAATAAGCTATATAAATGACATGAAGACAAGAATAGGCTTCACTTTTGTAAGTGATAAAGCCTCCACATGCCACATTAAATGACGTGAAGACAAAAATAGGCTTCACCTTATGCTCCACTCTATGCCACTTGTGCTCCACTCTATGCTACATTAAAAACGTGAGGATGAGAAGAAAATAGCTATAAAGACGTGAGGACAAGGAGAAAGAATGACGTGAAGTCCAAGAACAAACCAGCTACAAAGACGTGAGGAAGAAGAAAACAACTATAATTATCTCTACTTTAAAATGAATTAAGGATCAAGAAAATAGCTATAGCTTTTGGTTTTAACAATGTTATTTTATGGTTATTCACGGTTTTGTGCTAGTTATTTATAAAAAATCAGTTAGTTTAATAGAGGAGGTGAAGCAAAAACTGAAGAACTAAAACATATTCCACAAAACTTATTCTATTTAGAAAATTTGTTGTTCAGAGAAAGAATGAGAGTGCATCTTCTTTATCATCACAAAAAAATGCAGAAGCTTATACTCAAAGCAGAAGTTCTACGCGCTTCTTTTAGTAAATATGGCTACATCTATAGTACTGTTATTTTCTTCATATCTCTCTTTCTTTTCACTGTTCTATATTGGTTCATATCTCTTCTCCATCATGCCCAGTTTCTCTATTTTATTTTTTACTATCAAACTAATATGACTTATCCTATTATCAACAATATACTCAGCTCAAAGTAACACAAAGAGAAAACAAGAAAGTAGCATTGATAGTTAGCAAGAAGTATGATGGGTCTGATGTTATGGATAAGAGAGAAGAGAAATCGCAGAAGCAATAGATAGATATGGAAATAAACCTAGAGATATTGCAACACCATTGAAGATGCAGAAGATGAAGTCGGCATAAAGGAGAGAAACCTGAATATGATTTGTTTTTATGAAAAAAAATGTTTCAAAATAGATGAAAACTTGTTTTCAAAAATTACGAAAACGTTATTTTCACGTTTTCGTAAAATAATTGTCATTTTTAATTTTTAAAAATGAAATATACAAACTTGTTTAACCAAACACGATTTTAAGAGTCGTTTCTTAATTTACAAAAACCACAACAAAAACCTTTAAAAAAATGAAAACAAATAGCCCCTTAACAAAATTGATTTCTAATTAGTTAATCATCACGTCAATGTTGATGTGATATTATTTTTTATTTTTAAAAAAGTGGACCTATTATCACATAAATGTGTGACTCACTTTTTGGTTGGTTTAAAAATTAATTACATGATAGTATAATCCACTTTCTTTTTTAAAAATAAAAATAATATCATGTCAATATTTGCACGACATTTAATTGACATTAATTGCCATTCATTTAGGGTCTGTTCTAAATGTTTTGAAAATGTTAGCGTTATATTTGAATGTTTCAAAATATTAGAGTTCAATTTGTATTATGTTGTAAATGTTGGCCTAATAAAAAAACATATTTATAAAATTTTTATTTTTATTATATTATAGGATCTAGATATTATAATTAGAAATTTAAATTTTTACCCTAAATTTTTGGCATATTAGGATATGATATGTGATTGTAAGGTATCTTAATTTTTTTTTTTTGCAATTATAACAAAAAAGATAATGCGGCTATAATGACAAATAGTATTCTAACAAATACGATGTAGCTCCCTAGGGATGGTTAAGTTAGTGACGGGATGGTTAAGTTAGTGACATGGAGGGGAATAGAGCCAAAAAGTTATATGTTCAATTTTTTCTATTTATACTCTTTCAATCGAGTCTGTCGTACAAGACTTGCCTAATGCAGAGTATTCCGTTAACATGATTTGCAAGCTATTGTGTTAATCCGGAAGTTTACTCAGTGCACATTTAAAGGATAGCAGCTGCAGATTCTTTCTTTTAAAAAAATGATAAATTTTTGAGGTAATTATAAAATCTTTAAATTAGAATTTTATACAATTGATATATAAATAATAAAAAGATATTAATAATAATTAGATTAAATCAATATGACAAAAAGGCTTAGAACCTAACTCGAAAACAAGTAAAATTTAAATTAACCATGCGTCAAGTTTAAGTCGATTTAAAATTTTAAAAATATCAAATTTCTAATTTAATTAGTTTTTAAAGTTGATCAGATTTTAGAAGAGATTTAAAATTTGAAAAAAGAACCAAACTCAACTTATTAGTACTATCTCTAAATATGATAATTGTTACAAAAATTTAGGTTTAATTATAAAAGAATTATAAATTCTACTCAATTTTATAATATTAGTCCGAATTTTAAAAAGTATCGTTAAAATGTTTTAACTTCCAATTTTTAATAAAAATAATTCGATGTTAAGTTTCCGTTAATGTAGATGACATTTTGGCCATGTGAGATTATTATTTTGGCCACGTGACTGCCACATTTTATGCTACATATAATTTTTATTATTTAATAAATTAAAAACATTATAAATTCTAAAATGATTATGAAAGATTGTATAATTATTTCATGGTTTTAATATGTTTAATTTATTACATCAACAACAATCCAATGAAAGTTTCACTAACATGCGAGATCTGAGAAGATCTAATAATACGCAGTCTTATTCTTAATTGCTAGAGAGCCGATATGTATAATTCATTAAATAATAAAATTCATGCTAAGAAAACACTAATTAAGAATGGAAAATTCTAACAAACTAAGCATTCAAGTCATGCAACGGAGAGTTGACCCCTCAGTTCCAATCAAAGGAGACCATCTAGCTTTTTAACATTGGTTTGTTCTGTTTCAGTGCAACAATGGTGGAGTGTGAAGCTTCTGAGCAGCATGTTTCTGTTAAGTCTTTGTTCATTAAAAAAGAAAAACTTCGTGGGATGACACGAAGACCCTAATCCTGCCATTCCAATCTGTTCAACTTTGCTCGGCAAAGAAAGCTTTTAATATTCAGTACCTTTCGCTTCGTAATCTCATGGGCAAGAAGACTTTGCTCATTGAATTGTATGGGCAAGTAAGTAGGCATCTCTCTCACTCTCTCTTTTTCCATCCAAAAAGTCACTCCATGCATTAAATAAATGTTTGACCTGAAACGAGCGGCTGGGTCAGGAAAAACATCAAACGCTTGATCTGCAAAAACATGCGATGCACGTCGACCTTCGCAACGCACGACTCGTCCACTCTTTAAGCTGACAAGTTGAAAGTCATCTGTTGTGATTCAGACAAACTACCGACCAATCTAACCGTTTGCAGCTTTTTCTAAAGCTGTTGTGACATGAGAAAGCGGTGACATTAATGTCTGAACAAAAGCTTTGAGTAGCCTAATGTTAGAGTATGATGATCCTCTTTGTCGTTTGCTTCCCTCTCTCTCAGTGTCAGTGGTCCTGCTCGTACGACTTAGAGAAGTAAAGACAAGGATGAAAGATGAGTGTTCATATGTAATTTACATAATTTTTTTATTTTTAAAATTAAAATTGTAAATTTTAGTTTTTATAAATTTGTGTTATTCTTTTTTAAAACAATAATAAATTATAAGTGATACCGATATTATTTTTAATGTTTAATTTTTAATTTTTAAAATTTGTCACTTATATTTGTATTAAAAATAATAATAAAATACAAGTGTACTAATTTTAGAAAAATCTCTTAACCTATTAAATTAAAAAAACACTTTTTAGTTTTTAATTTTTCAAAAAACCCTTCTTCTTAAACTTTTCTTAAAAAATAACGATGAAGTACAGTTAATATGAACATCAAATATGGACTAATCAAATACTGTTTATATAACAATTCAACTCAGTTCTTAGACTCGCACTAAATTAAATCTTATTTAAAATAATAATTTATTATAATTATATTAAATTATTAATTGGAGTCGAATTTAAGAAAATGGGATTGTGCTAAAGAACTTAGTTGACTTACTATATTAATAATATTTGATTAGTTCATGTCTTATGTTTAGACTATGTGTATTTTTTGTTATTTTTTAATTGAATTCAAAGAAAAGAGTTTTTTATAGTTGGAATTAATTTTATAGAAAACTGAAATTTAAAAAGATTTTTTAAAAGAATTATAACATATTTTCTAAAAAATTTTAAAACTATACGAAAAGTTTATAGTTGGAAAAATCATTAATTGTACCTGATTCACATGCAAATCATAATCAAACACATTATAATTCCGGACAAGATTCTCTGTACTTATAATTCTGTGTTAATACTGTTCCAAATGATCTCATCCACACATTTCTCTAAGTCTCACATATTTGTGTGAATAAGATTATATAGAATAAAGTTGGTATAAGATTACGGGCAGAGGATTTAATCCCCTACAGTCAATTCCCAAGAATCGTTCCTTTTTGGTAATTTCAGATTCTACAATCACAGCCGTTGATTTTGGACTTGCAATTCTTGCTAATCATTGACTAAACCGTGATTAAAGAACAATGTTACCTTCTGAGACTCTTCTCATTTGTCCAGCCCCAGCATCACCAAGTTCATAGCTCCGGTCGTTGGTATGATATTATTTTTTTAAGTAATTAGATCGGACGGTCATATCAGACCAATCATGTGTTTCCAAATCAATGAATCATCATAGTTCTTAATCAGAAGTCAAAATTCTAACTAAAGAGTTTTGGTTCCCGTCCAGCACTTCATGGTGGGTGGTTGGTTGGTTTCCATTAGAATGATTCCTTAGAACTTACTGTCATTCTCGTTCTCACGTACACCTTCTTATATAATATAAGTCTAGAAGGCCATGACCGCCATGTCCAACTAAGATCAAAGATACTTCCTTTTTCAGTTTTTGAAGAAGAAGCTTCCTCTGTTTTGTAGCCATAGTGAAACTCTTAGGAGATTCTCGTCTGGGTCTTCCCGTTTTTTCCTACTTGTTACCAAAAACTGCTCAATCAAAGGATTTGATACTTTTTTTTTGGATCTTTTGTGAATTTTGGTACCGTTTTATTTAAAGAAAGTCTTCATCTTTGATCCCAAAAGGTTACAGAAGTGAGAAAAAAGGATTGGAGGGAGCTGCTTCAAATTACAATCAGGTTATTAGCAGCTAATGTTGTGATTCAAACCTGTTCGATGAAAGGTGAGTTAAAGAAATGCTAGACCGTTGCTTTTCTCTTTAACCGTTACCTTAACATTTTTTGAAACTTTTGTTCGTTTCTGTTCCTAAAAGAACTTATTGAAGACTTCGCTTTAATTTATAAACCTTGCAGCGAGTTTCAGTGAATAATTTGTTTTTGTCTGATAACAACAACGACTTGTGATCAACCCCTTTTGCTTTTTGTTGCAACGACGATGAACAGTTCTCTTTTATTTTCTTTCTTTTCTTGATTGTTTTTCCTTTTTCTTTCGCCTGTAAATTCTGGCATTTGAGCCAGTTCCCGGGTCTAAGTGTCAGATTCGTGTATTCCTAGATTCCTACTACTCTTCTTTGCTCTTTTTAAGGATTAGGAGGTTCTAAAATACAGAGCACTCTTACCAAATTTGCCAACTTTCATCATTATGTTTCAGATGCTGAGCCAGCAGGACTTTAGTTGTAAGCCTCAAATGGATAGTTCTTCAAGTTTTGGCGAAAGTTCCGATCTGGGTTATCAGCTTTCAACTTCTTCTCTGGATCAAAATGATCAATCAGCAACAGAAACTCCAGGTTACTCAACAATGAGTGGTGACTCCTTTCTGTTTCGCCGGACTTTTTCAGTGTCTTCAGGCTTCTCTGATGTCAGCTATTCAAGTGAACCTTCCCCTTCTCACTGGGGGCTATCTGAACTCCGTGTCGGAAACCACGTCGTTCTTCCAAGAGTAGGAATGAAACAGATTGATCATAAACTTGAGGATCAAGAGTTTATGGATTCAGGTAAAGTTTGTGAATTCTTCATGATGTGTTTGATCAAGACTAGAAGTTGTGATGTGATATATATTTATTGATAATATGAACTTGACAGACCTTGAGATGATGAAGGAGAGGTTCGCAAAGCTTTTGCTTGGAGAAGACATGTCAGGAAGTGGCAAAGGTGTCTGCACAGCTGTTACAATCTCTAACGCCATTACCAATCTTTATGGTATTCATAATAAACTCATCACTAAGATGCTAAAGAATGCTTTTCTTCTCCATTGTTATAGCTTCTTTACCCTCTTCTTTCACTCTGTTTCTTTCTGTAGCGACCATTTTTGGGCAAAATTTAAGGTTAGAGCCTTTGAAACCTGAGAAGAAGGCAATGTGGAAGAGAGAAATGAATTGTCTTCTGTCAGTATGCGATTACATAGTAGAATTTATTCCCAAGTCACAAAATTTAAAAGATGGAACAGCTCTAGAGGTAAATGTTTATGATAAATATGCAAAGATTTCAAATTGCCTTCAATTTTTCTTTTTTTCTTTTGGGTTCTGACGAGATTGATTGGTCTTTTAGACAATGGAAGGCAGACCAAGATCTGATATTTACATCAACCTTCCTGCATTAAGAAAGCTTGACTCTATGCTCATTGTAAGAGGACCTTTATTATCTTAAGAACAGAGCACCTCTCTTTTCACTTTCAAGATTAAAGCTCCTCATTATACGATGAATTGCTTTTGCAGGAAATACTTGATAGTTTCCATGATAGGGAGTTTTGGTATGCAGAACAAGGAAGCATGTCATCAAATTCAACTCGTTCAGGTTCATTCCGCAGAGTTGTAATTCAGAGGAAAGAGGAAAAATGGTGGGTTCCAGTTCCTTGTGTTCCTCCAGGGGGACTCTCTGAGAAGTCAAGGAAACACCTGAGACACAAACGAGTTTGCGCTAGACAGATTCACAAAGCAGCAATGGCCATCAACGGCAGTATACTCTCTGAGATGGAGATTCCAGACACGTATATGACATCTCTTCCAAAGGTTAGGCCTCTTTACTGACAACTTCTATCTAAACTTATCAAATTTCCAAGTCCATTCAGGAGTGAAGCACAGCTTCCTGTTTATTGGTAAGTGACAAGTGCAACAATTTCTAATGATTTTGAATGTTATGTTGTGCAATTCAGAGTGGCAAATCGAGCCTTGGAGATACAGTCTACCGTTACATGTGTACAACAGACAAGTTCTCTCCAGACCACCTACTGAACTGTCTGAACATAGTTTCAGAACATGAAGCGCTTGAGCTTGCAGACCGTGTTGAAGCTTCAATGTACACATGGAAACGTAAAGCTTGCATCAGTCAATCCAAACCTTCATGGTACCTCGTGAAGGACTTCGTGTCTGACATAGATCGACCTGACAAAAATCATGTTCTAGCAGAAAGAGCAGAAAGCTTATTGTTTTGCTTGAAGCAGAGATTTCCTGGACTTTCACAAACATCCTTGGACATATGCAAGATTCAATACAACAGGGTTAGTTTCAGGTCTCATCAATTCATTCTTCTTCTGACTATTTCTCTAAAAATATGAACTAAATTTTGGAAATCATTATACGCAGGATGTGGGGCAAGCAGTTTTGGAGAGCTATTCAAGAGTACTAGAAGGCTTAGCCTTCAACATTGTTGCTTGGATCGAAGATGTTCTCTTTGTAGATAGATCAGTGAAAGATCAAGAACTATGAAGGAGATACCTTATTACTTGGAAACACTAAGCCACAAGACAAGTCTAGGTAATGTAGTTTACTTGACTGGAATCGTTAAATCAAATATTAGCTTAGCTTCTTCTTCGGCCTAAGTTATTAACCTTCAACACACCAATAAGAACTTGTATCGCTCATCCTCCTAAACATGGTATATGGATGATTTTTCATAAGCCCCTTTTGTTAGAAGCTCAAATACCGACTCTTGCCAGTTTCTGAGTTGTATGGTAGGTCCAAGATCCTCTATTTGGACCTTTTTTATCAGCATCACACACTCCATATATCAACTATATTACTTCTTTATTTCATGATTTTGATGAGCATGCATGCTTTTATGCAAATTGGACCATATAAAGAAAATAGGTATTCACCATAGTCCAAGTATGTCAACTACAGTTCTCCAGAAAACACAGTGGTTTTGATTGAGTAAACAGGGGAATTGTTCGATAAGTATAAAATCCATATCTTTCCAGATCATCTTCTCAACTTCAAATCAGAGTAGCAAAACATAGGGCAAAATCCCATTTCGAAATCTGTTGTTGCTGGAAAATCTTTCATTTACATCCCAATAACTCCAGTCCAGAGCTCAAAAAATATTACACAAGACACTAAGCTAAAAAATGTTTCAAGGACAGCTCTGAAAAGAAATATTCACAACAGATACAGAGGTACCATTTCTTTTCATGCATAACTGTGGGTGTAATATCAGCAGCTTTAACATGGTAAGCAGAAACAACAATAATACATCTTCACTATGGGTGGATAAAGAAATAAAAACAGTCCTTACAAAACTAATAAAATTTATGAACATAGTATGAGCCCATATCAATCTATATAAATCAAAAGAACAATAAAATTACAAAAGGGATGTTGATAATACACATAAACTGTTCCGGCACCACTTCATCCACGTATCCATGGAGTATGGCGAGGAAAGAGGTGATAAGAAAGCATAAATACCAAAGGAGTTCTGATCACTGTTAAGTCAACATGAACGAGTTAATATTATACTTCAAAACAAAGGGATTCAAGGTATTGGTGTTCAGTTTCAGCCTTTCATAAAGGTCCAGCAAAGTCGTATTAAATAACCTGCCTAACCAAGTTTCAACCTCAACATTTCAAAAACATCCACGCTTGCTTCTTGCATAGAAGAATATGTGCTCTGAGCCCAAATGGCAACAAAAAAGCTTCTTATTTCATAGCTTTCTAAATTAAAATGTTCTGATAAATGAGAAAATAAAATAGTCCAAGTAAGAGAGAATATTCAATTTGATCACCACAAGTAGGCACTTACAAAGAAGTCCCCCTGCAGATGCACACATGCAGATGAGAAGATACAATGATTCATTGATTCACATGAAACAGCTACAAATCATTCTCAAGATATTATACCCTGCTCAATTGGTAAGTAGAATAATTATCATCTATATTTACAACAAGTCTCCGAACTGCACCTTAAGTTAACAGTCCAGGATGGGAGATGATCAAAAGGTTAGTAGTTGCAAAGGACTGTGACCTGGTAGGTAGGGTGCTTTGTAAGATGTTCTTTGGCTCTCAAACTTCAAAAGGACCCGACACCCCGCAAAAAAAATTCCCATCCCGACAGCTCCCTTTGCCATCAAAGGAAAGCAAGGCAACGAGCCCCTGTAATCCCTTGTAATCCGCATGACAGTCATTCACGATTTATGAAAAGATTAAAATACCTGTTGAGGGGGCCGCTCCTCTTACCAAATCAAGAATGAGGTCAACTCAAAATCAGCTGTCATCATCCACGGTACCAATGTAGGTGAGATCTGTCCTTCTCACCCTTACAGCCCCTCTGAGCCAGCTGGCAGCTCGAAGATTGGAATGGTCACCACTGGCAATCACAGCTGTGTTGCTTGAAGATGGCCCAGATCCTGCACCATCTTCCAAAAGTGTCCAAGGATCAATTTCCATATCGTTGTCTTGCTGTGGTGGCAAAGGTTTGGACTTCCCTGGTACAGTAGTAGCTGCTTTTGACGTGGAAGAGACAGTATTTTTCTGATGGTTTCCAGGGTAAAAGCCAGAAATCATAATGCTTGGTTGAAGTGAAGAAACAGCAGTGGTCGAGACAGATGGGGGTGGGCAAGACACAGAGCACCGAACAGAAGGAAGAAGAATTGGCATAGCAGTTTGGATACGCCATCTAATTGTGCTAGGCAACTGCATGCGTTCTAAGTCATTCTGCATTCAGAAAAGTTTCTCTCAGAAGGGTTATGAAGACCAAGTCCACATTGAAACCAGAATAATTTCAGGAAACAAACCTGTAGACTTTCCACTATTTCATGATTGTGTCCATTAGATTCCTTAGCAGTTTCATTCATAGACTTTGTACCAGGTCTTGACTTCAACCAACTAGGCTGGTTGTTGCATAATAACCCATGAAGGACCAACAGCATTCGATCAAAGAGGCATTCACCAAACAGATTGGCAGATGCAGCTCCCAATGATGATTCCGTTTCCTTTTTCCATTTAGAGCTTTGCATGATAAAGAAAGAAAGCTCTGCTTCCTCATACACAACCCGATTACCAAGGAGACGAAGTATTACGGAAGAAAGCACATGCTTCGTGTTCCGCCCAGATGGCCCCCTGTGAGATCCAGTAGGTTAAACATTAGATGACAATACAACTGTCCTTGGTAGCAATTCTATGATAGCAGTATAAATTTTTAAGCACAGCACATTAACATTCACCTGAGTGACAGCCAATCATGACTCAGCATACTAGGAATGTTCGTCAGATAATAAAACAAGCTACTGCATAGCTGAGTCTGTGCGTGTATGTGTGTATGCATGCAAATGTGCCAGCATGTGTGTCCATCTGTGAGTGCATGGGTGTGTGATGTAGGGAGATAATGAATGGAATCGACAGCTTACACATATCAAAGAACATATCAAAACACAAAGTCGCAGATGGTGTCCAGGCACATCAGCTCAACCTTTTTAAATTGAATAACATTAAGTGGAGGATACACAATAACCTAACATAAATTATTAAATCTTATGGGGATTCAAACAGTGAAAATTTTAGCTAAAAAGGATATTACATAAGCAGCACGTACAACCAAGTATATAATTGACCACCAGTTACAATAAGTGGAAATATCAAACCCAAAGTAATCTAGAATCATAAACAACCAGACAAACTAACACATCAATTGCCAAAATATATCAACCAAGGCAGTTAACCTGTATAAAAACCAAGAAGTAAATAGCTAAAAGGAGCTACAAAAATTAAAAGTTTGCTAATTACCCATCCGTGCATATGATAGCAAGTAATCTTAACAACAATTGCAAGCGCAACGACATAGAAGCTCGTAAAGCTGCTGGGGATGGCAAAGTGCTATCTGCAGCTGTGTTTCGTCTAGCCAAACCAGGACTGCCACCTCTCATGCCTTTGCGATTGTTACCTTTATTCACAGGACCTTCCATTCCAGAAGTTGTTCCTGTTTGTTTACTTGCACCACGTGTAACTGCATTTATTTGTTGCTCAATAAGGTTCAACTGCTTGATCAACTCACTGGCAAAGGTATTGCGAGAATCATCAGAGCCTTGATCAATGCAGGGAACAACTAATTCAATAAGAGCTCTCTCAGTCATATGCTGCTGAGTGAAATGGAAGCCTTCTGTCTCAAATTGTATGGAAACTTTATCAATTCTTTTTGTGTCGAGACCTTCTTCAACAAACTCACCTTCTTCAACAGGTAACATTTCAAACTTCTTTTTGTCACCCCTATTTGCTGCATGATCAAGACCAGAACTGGGCCAACCCCATGGCTTCCAAAACTGAGCTTTGGTTGAAAGACCCTTACTCTCTGCAATGTTAGTCAGCCGTTGTCTTACAGTCTTTCGTCCAAAAAGGACATCATGGCCTGCTAAGAACCACTTTGCCTGCAATAACATAGAATCATCCAATGACCTCCCAAACAGATGGATCAGCTCTGAGTAAAGAGGTGCAGCATCAGGTCTGACTAATAACCTCGTGAGGATGATCTCAATGAAGTTGTTCTCGTTTTCAGAAGCAACAGTTTTTTCATGACCAGGGAAGGAAGAACGGATTGCATCTGCCAATGATATATCATGGGTCTCAAGTTTTTCAATAAGGGCTTGCTCATTCAAAAGCAGCCTGAGCTCAACCCACTGCCAATGAAACTTTGCAGGCTGTAGTGTGTTCAATAAATTTACAATTTTATCGAGAAGTTTTGTCTCGTTTTCAGCACGTTGAACTTTAGATCCACCATGCCCAAAAACCCAACTGCCATCCTCTTGTGTAAGTATGGACTGCGGAATTTTACAATCAATGATAGCACTCAGAAACAATCTTCCACGAAGAGGGACAAAGGCCTTCGACTTAAAATTTGAATCCAAACCATTTAGCTCCAATAAGTTAGCAAATTCTGCATCCCTGTCATCTGTAGCTATCAGATCATAAAATCCTTTAGTATCTCTCATACATACATCCCGAAAAGGTAAGTGCTTTATTGCATCAACAATTGCCATTGCCAATGATTGATATAATTGATGGACATCATCACGGTTTACAAGGTTTCCAGTAAGAATGAATGGTCTCCAAGTAAGAAATGCAAATATACAATAGGCAGGTGGAAGGACCAAGCTTTGAGGAAGCAGACTCTGCATCCTGGAAAGAGCAACCATGGATGGTTCCCCCAAGAGCTCAACTATCAAACCATCAGATAGAGTTCTGCAATTACCCACAAGCAGTCTAAACCAGTGCACATGAATATCAACTGAATTATCCACCTTGAAAGCCCCAGATGAACGGGCATTACCATTAATGTTGGATTTCATACTCCTAACATATTGAATTACATCCAACCCTTCTTTTAATCTCAATAAAGTCACAATTCTCTCCAGACTAGTAACACCATGGATAATTGCACCAATTACAAGTGCAGATATTGCAGCAGCAATTTTGGTTCCTCTGCCAAGAGCTAATTTTGCAGGATTATTTACAATCTCAGTAGAGATGTTTGCATTAGAATCATGGGATTCAGGTGACAACTGAAATTGACTTCGTGAAGCCTTCAGAGGAGTAAAAGCTGCAGCAAGAGTAGTGGAGGCTTCTGTTGCAAGAGCTATCTCAAAAACACGGCTCTGACGCTCTCCAAGAGCCTCCTTAAGCAGACAAAGGCAATTGATATGAATACGTAAAATGCGCCTGGCGTAACTCCATGGACTCAAAGCAGAAGGAGAATTCATACTGTTACTGCATTGAGTAAAATCTGGCATTTTTCCTAGGGTTGCTCCTATGCTATTCACTATAGCCGAAACAGAAGACGACACCAGAGATGGATCACCTTCTTGAGCAGCACCACCAGTCTGCCGCATACAGTCCATCAATCCCATTACGATCTGTTGAGCTGTCTGATATCCATCATCAGACATTTCCAAACCAGAACTCTTTGCTGCACCAGAACCAAAGAGCTTTCTCTCTTTGCCAAATAAAGTGTGAAATGCATCATCAATATGCCTTTGGACTACATCTCTCATGCTCATACCCACTCTGGACAACCGATTGCCACTTATCTTTTGACGGAGAAAATCATCAAGATCTTCAATCCCTGAGGGAACTCCAAGTGGAAACCCCAAGTCTCCATCAATTGATCGTCCAGATTCAAGTTCAGAAATGAGTCTCTTATCACAAGTTAACTTAAAACTCTTCTCCCACTCAAGGATACTAGGCAAATGGCCATATTTTTTCAGTAGATAACGGGAATAAACCAAGGACGAAGAACCTGAAAGTCTTCCAGAAGAAGAAAGCAATGCTCCAGCACGACGCATTGCAGCTGACAAGACTTCAGGAACAAGATCTGTTGCAATGACTGTATTCTCATACCTGTAGCAAAGTCAGTAGAAGCCACAGACAGAAGCAAAATTAGAATTAGATCGTTTAATTCCAATAAGCAGCGGACATAAAGTGACTGCTATATATGCAACAAGTAGGATTTTTTTATTTTCTAGAAAATTTGGAGGACAAATATTTCAGAGTGGAAGGCAAAACAAATTGTACTGATGAGCTAGAGCTACAAGGGAAACTTAGAATCCTGCTTTTCAAAGAACATATTAACCACAAAACACTAAAATGTAAGGAAGAAAAGAAGAAAAACAAGGAGATGAAGAATCTATTCGGCACATACATTCTGGGATTATCACTCAGTGAATCATTCTATGGCAAAAACCTTCTTCTCTACGAACCAAGATATGTTTTCTTCCCTCAAGAAGGGACAGAGAGTGGAACACAGAAGCATATTATTTTTTAAGGGCATAGCAGAGCTACAACAGGAACATAAGAAAACAAATCTGACAAGACAAAGAATAAGAATCCAAAAGTCTTCCTCTTAACAAAATCTCATAATCAGTTCTATAGTAAGAGTAACCTTCTAAGTGATGATAGCAAGAATGTCTCTCCAACTTCACAAGCATGATTTTCCACATTCCTTGGTAGTATCATAACATTCCTCCCACTATGAATTGTAGCAGTAGAGTTAAATGGGACTTTTGCCAGTAACCAAATGATTAACTTGGCTGCTGACACTAAATCACCACAAGCATCCACTATATACAATATAGCAGAGAGCTCATCTTCACCAAGTTTCCACCTTACGGAGCTCCTATCATCAACTGGAACAAAAGGACGATTAAACTGCCCAACTTTAGCGGTAGTCTTTTCAGCCTCCTCAATAAGCTGCCTAACAACTCCAATCAACCAAACTGTAACGGCCCTTTTCTTCACAATGCGCAGTTTCTCAAGAGCTTTTCCAATTGAGACAATATCTCCACCATGCTTTGTTTTAATCCTGTCTAAGGGTTTGTCCCCTTCTGTTCCACTTCTGTGATGAGGACAGTTCACCTTGTTATCACAAACGTGACTTGTAGAAGCTCCCTGGCTACTCTCAATCCTAGCAGTGGCCAGTTGGGCCAAACTCTGAGTTTTATGCACAACCTTTTGCCTACCCTTAGGGACCTGTTTCGATGACTTAAGTGGTGTATCAGCTTTTGAAGAATCTATGGATTTCAGGCCCTTTCTTACCCACCAGCTATCTTCATCATCTGATATTGGAGAATGTCCTTGAAGGAAAGTGCTCCCTTCCTCACTTAACTTCTGTCTTTTTGCCCTCCTACAATCTTCACATCCAGGGCCGCCTTCTACTAAATCCACTTTGCTGCATGTTGACTCAGCAGACCTTTTAAGACTCCCCTGAGATTCATCTACTCTTATTTCTGAAGATGTTAAACAGTTTGGAAGTTGCAACAATAAAGAAATGGAAGCCTTGAGTTCATCAACATCAGGACTGACCTTGACCTTGTTCGAATTCAGGGTATTAGAAGATGACTTCCAAATATCAAAGGAAGCTGAGGAAAGATAACCCTTTCCAGAGGTTGATCGATTCTTTTGCTTCTTAGTAGATATATTAGATCTTAGTGAATTTGGAGATTGTTCAAACAGACAACCACGAAGGATAAGGAGGCGTTCATTTGAATAAACATGCATGGCCTCCACAAGTTGTGACCCTTCAACAATCCCTGCCTCTTCGAGAACATCTCGGATTAGTTGCCCAGGAAGTTCTTTCAAGATTTGATAATGTCTTCTCCATCTGGCAATGTCAGCTACGGGACCACTTGTATCCATTATTCCACTAACTATCAGCTGCCTCACATATGACTGGGGGTAGAAAATTCCAGAACGTATGAGTTCCACAACAAGTAGCTGAAGACGCTTCAAACCTTCTCCTCTGTGCACATCATGTTGATCAATCCAACAAACAATGATGTCATGTAAAGGACCTGGACTTTCAAATATATCACCTAAGCTATGGTTTCTCCTAGGAACCCTACCAAAATGTTTCTGATGGTCAAGACCTTTAGCAATGCAATTAGCCGTGTCAGACCTATCATTCTTCCGTCGACACAGGCTTTGCAAATTTCTAAGCTTTAGCTTCAGAACCCGACTTGCAACATAAACCTGACAAAAAAATTTTCTGCCTGTGAACTTGAGATCATAAGGGAAGCCCATCCGAAAATCCCTATAATCACATGTTGCCCACTCACAAAGAAAGAAGACAGAGCAAACAAATGACAAGCTCACAGTCCCTATCCATTTAAGTGATGATCTAAGGCATGGGCTAACCTCTTCGAACCAACCCTCAACCACAGCTCCGTGACAAAAGTTTTCAAAAAGGAGATTATAAGCTCCTCTAATATCTCCTGACAAAAGAGCTTCATCCAAAGCGTGCACAGCTTTGGCCACACTGTGAACTGGATAGCTTGGACTGGCAGCCTTGGTAAGGTTATCAGCAGACTTCTGAATAGACGTTACAACCTGATTAAAAGACAAGGACTGGTATTGAGCATCAAGTCCTTTGAATCTAAAACCCCAAGCAGTTTCCACTGAATTATCCCTTGTCTTTCTTGCCTCATCAGATCCCTTTGATACAAAAGCACCATCATTTATTGCATATGAGACCACACTAGATGGTAACGGAAAACAATCCAAAGCAACAAATGAATCTGGTACAGCCAATATCAAATAACGAAGCAACTCAATTAGTGCAGATGTTGTATAGGCCCTTCGAGAATTGTCAACAAGATCTGATCCTCCTGGAGAAGGCTCACGAATGAAACGAATAGCGATGCTAGCCAGGGTCTTCACATAGGTTTGTGACAGAACTACAGTCTCTAGAACACCATAAATGATAGGTAAAAGCAACTGTAGAATCTCTAGGAAATCTTTTTCCTGAAAGAGTAGAAGTTACAATGAAAATGATGTTACCGAAATGATTAAAGTTGATATGAATATTAGTGAAAAGGTTTAATTTTCCAGCTGATATAAACAGTTAATAAGTAATTGGAAACACATAGAACACATACCTGTAATTGATTAAGAACCCAATCAATTATTACAGAGGGAAGAAGCAGCCCTTCTGCATAGTGCCAATGCAAGAGCCGAACCACATACCACCACTTGAAATGTAGGGAAGGCTCCTCAGCATCAAGAGCCATTGATGATGGGTCACTCTTTGACAGTATTGATCCAGAATAAACCATGTGAGATGATCTAGCATGCGGAACAGAATGAGAATTATTTCTGGATAAAAACTCATCGAGCAAATACTGCAAGTACTCAACAACATCCTTTGTCCAAAGTTCTGTACGGGACACCTGAGTTTTGTCAAGTGCTCCAGAAGAAATACCAGTAGAACTAGGCCGGACCTGCAAATACAGCCACAATTCAATAGTAGAATCGAAGCTACTGAGTATAACTGAAGGTCAGTTCTAGTACAAAGAAACTCACCTGATTAAGATAAGTTACTTTTATAAACCAAGTTGCCCTTAGTAATGGAACATTGTTTCTTATAAGAACTTCAAAAAGGGATTTCCTCCTGTAACCATGAGGTACATATTCTGCCAAAGAATGCAATTGCTTGTGTGACTGTGACAAACCCTGGAATAGAAGAGTAAACATTATACACAACCAAACTATGATAAAGTACTTCAGAAAATGGGGGAACAAGCTCACAACCACATTAAAGAAACTGGCAAGTCAAAGTTGTCGTACGTGGCGAAGTAATTGCATGTAACCTTTCGTAACCTATTCACCTCAATATGCAGTTTTCACCACCAGAATTGCTATGAAATAGTAAAAACTATGACTGCAATCATTACCACCTGTTGTCAAATCTTATGAATACCTTATACCCCAAAACTACATAGCATAAATATAAAACTTAAATGCGAAAACATTTTTAAACAGAGATAGAAATGTTATGCAAAATTAAAAAGGTACGATTCATTTCTCACAATTCATAAGATTACGTCATGAAGTGGATATACAAAATAAAAACCATCAGACACTAGCCCTTAGAATGTGCACAGATCTCAATATACCTCAATCCATTTTTTCTTTAAATCTTCACTGCATGGTCTCTGTTCGGGAAAGACAGCAGGCTTGGTTAGCAACGACCCAGAAAGAGGCACACCATATACTTGACCGGCCTGTCATTGGAGAGTCAAACAACTGGCTTGGAAATTTATCACAGTATTGTAAACCTCAGAACATTCAGATTGCAACAAAAAGGTTTTGAAATATGAAGGGTAAAACTTATAGGTATACAATGATTAACAGGGAATCAGGAAGTTTTACTGCAGAAGAATTCCCCAAAAAGTGCAACGGACAGTCAAACATAAACTGACTACCTTGCGTTTTTGAGCGCGAGAATCATTGATTGCCCTCAAACATTTTCTGATTGCCTGCAACAAGGAACAAAGAACCAATAGCCATTATTTACACGCAATTTTCGCATCAAGGTAGCAATCGAAGTAAAAAATAACACAGGAACAAAACAGATATGGAAACCAAGTCACCTCTCTGCATTTTATAATAGCAGGCCTAGAGAAATTTTGAACCTGAGTCTGTGAGATTTCTCTGGATTCCTGATCATTCAGAAAGTAAATTACATCAGAAAAGAGCAAGAATCAAGCAAATGTTTGTGTCTAAATGTACAAAATGAATCACACATAATCGACTATAATCACCCAATAACAATTGAACATAAATATCAGTTTTGGAATCATTTAAGCAATTAATTTCAAACAATTGGACAAGGATCATAGCAAGTCTGAAAATACGAAGAAAACAAAACCAGCAAAAATCCAACATACCGACGAAGTTGAGAAATATTCAAGTGTTCAGGTCTCCAGTAATAATTATCAAGAACAATCACAATTAAACTGACAAAACAATTGAAACAAAGTTTGTAGCAGTTCATAACTGCAAAAAGGCTAGATCATAAGGAAGTAATAAATGTCACAAATGGATGGCCACATGAAGGGTGAGTATACCTCAAGTCCTCCAATTGTCTCCTTGTACCCAGACTGAGCATATTCTCCAGTTAAAGTCTCCTCAGGGCAATTGGGAGTTTGCGGGTGAAAGTCAGGAGGACCAAGTCTGAAGATTGAACAAAAACAATTCACAAGAAGGAAGAGCAATATCGCATGAAGTTGCTATCAATTAAGGACAAACAATATTGACTCCAGAAAACAAAAATTGCTGTGTATTGACTCAAAATATCCAAGAAAATATCCATTCAATCTAAAACAGTAGATCACATGAAAAGATAGCTAAATCAGAACATGCCTAGAATTCAATGGTTCTTTATCACATTTCAACCTATATGGTGTCAGTGGAGGTGGCCGCCTGCAGCACAGAAAAAATGCAATTATAAGTAAGATAAACTCATCACAGAAACAACAAAACATTCCAATCTGTAAGAAGAAATCTCATAAATGCACTTAACCATGAAAATGACCTATTGACTGTCGGGGTACAAAAAGAATATTGAAACCCAAAAGCCTTACAATACATTTCCAGTTTCATTGAGAACTCCAACCTACAATGCTTGAAGCTACTGAAAGAAAATAACCTAGAGGACTAGTCTGTTCCTTTCCGAGAATCAACATGTTACCAAATGCTTCTACGATCATACATGCATAAAGTGGGCTATCTCCAAGACATAGAACGCCACAATGCACAATCATGATTACAAGTTTAGCTTTCTAAACACCAAATAATAAACATGAAAACATCTTAGAAGCCTTAACCCATTAAAATTCCCCAAAACTTTATCGAAACTAGTTTAAGATAAAATAAAAAAGCAACATGATCAGGGTTGAGAAGCTAGAACTTGATACCTGAATTCAGAATTTATGATGAATTAGTACAAGATCAGAAACAAATTTACCGGGAATTTATTGAAAAGGCAGCTGGCAATGAAGTTGAATCAGCCCGAACATTATCTCGAGCTGGCGGCCCACCAATTGCACTATTATTAACTGCACTGGAGGGATGATACCTTTGCATGTCTCCAAGCTATAACCGGCATACTGCTTCCAACATTGAACTTCTATTAGAAGCTGTGAAAACAAAATAACATTCAGCAGCAACTTAATAAGGTAAAGCTAAATCATCAAAGAAGCTACACAATCAAATTAACTAAAAAAAGCAAAGAGATAAACAAATATGATCCCATATTCAGGACTAAATCACGTGGCCTTTGAAACATTAGACCTACAAATTATCAACTGGCACATACTTTGACATTAAAAGTCCGTCCTTCTCAAGTAGAAGAACTTTTCCAAATATAAACAGTTTTATCTTGCATGTCACACAGTCTGTCTGACCTGTCAAACAAAACATAAAAGCATAAGACAACATTAGAACATATAAACGAAACTTAGTTGAAACCAGGTATCCATAAACAAAACAGCATAAGAACATAAGCTATAAAGTAAATGCAACAATCAAGATCCTGTATTCTAAACTGCTAAAATAAAGCAAGCATTTCACAAATGTGGTTTTCTTATTGCCC
>JANVCQ010000004.1:2694609-2722821 GCA_025531925.1 Erythroxylum plowmanianum
AAAGAGCTTGTGGGTGTGAAACGTTGTTATTTGCAGCTGGTTAAAAAATAGCTGATTGGGTTGAATCAGCCAACCCAATCAGCTATTTACCAAACAAGCTTATAGAATTTGTTTTAAAGTCAACCAGCTAAAATGAGTTGACCAGCTAAAAAAGAGCTGATAAGCTCTTTATCAAACACACTCATAATCAACTATCAGCTAACAGTTGATAGAATCAACTATCAGCTAATAGCTGATAGAATCAGCTATCAGCTATCAGCTGATTGCCAAACAGGGCCAATAAGTTCATACTCCTTTTTTATTTGAGTTCTAAGTTAAGAAGTCCAAAATTTTATATAAAATGATTTTGTTTTTTTAACAAAACAATGTCATTTTATTTTTTTAATTAAACAAATTAATTTAATTAGACTCAATCAAGTTTTAAACTATTCAAACTTCATTAGACTTGGGCTTAAACTCGATCATACTTGGAGTTAGGCCTGGACAAAAATATAAATCAAGTTGAGCTCAAGCATGGGTAAGTTTAGCTTAGTCTGATTCATTGTCACTCCTACCTAGGATATTTTACTGTTAAGGCTTTTTTTAAACTCATTACGTCTCTAAACCACCAAAGGATTCTTAAATTCATTTTCTTTGAACTTTTAAGATCTATACAAGTTTCAAATGTGTGAACAAAGTTAATAAAATTTAGCACCCGAAAAGTGCAATCAAATGAATTAAGATAAAGACGATAGATTGAATTTAGACGGATTAAATTTAAGTTGATCAAATTTTAAGTTAAATTAGATTGAATTTGACTCAAATTTAATGAATAAAATTTGAGTTGATTGAAATTAAATTGGGTTATATTGATTTTAACCTTAATTGAATTAATCAAACTTTAAATCAGGTTTAAATTTTAAAAGATTGATTCGATCCAAAAAAATCCAAATTAATTCAAACCAATTTGGACAAAATGATATCATTTTAATCGATAATAATTGAGATAAACTTGAATTAATCAAACTTTAAATCGAATTTAAAATTATAAAAATAAGAAGTTTGTAGTTTAGAGATGGGGCATCAATTAATTGACTCAACATAATCAGACATGAGAACAAATTTGAGTCGAACTTGATTTTTTCTCAATATTGGTTTATTTCATTGAAGCTTAACGAAACGATATTATTTTAATCAATTGGTCCTTACCTATCAAGCTCAATCTAATCTGAAGCTTGGTCAACTTAAGTCAAACTAGGCCGAGCCAAAATTGTCATCTAGATGCATTGGAGCTAATTGGCATGAAAGAATAACAAGCAAGTGATGATAAAAAACAACTTGCAAGCATCAAATTTATTGTTTTATATATCAAAGTTATTGTTATTCCAAGCTCTGAGGGACTGATTCTTCAGTGGCAGATGAGAATAGTGTTGTGATTCAAACTCAATTCCTAAGGAAACATCTAAGTAGTCACAGCTCAGCTCACAGTGATCCAAACTACGTTGGTGTTGAGAAAACTGAGACAAATTCTAATCGGAATTAATGAATGAAGTTAATTCAAGAAAATGAAACACTCACAAAAGACACAGAATCAACTGAAACAAAGATTAAACACACCAAGTTCTACAAAATCTACAACGAGACGGGCGATAATACCGATCTGGTTTCTGGCTTCTGCTCATGATTTTCGGATCCTGCAGTTGACAGTTGGTGTCTGGTTTGGCTCCAATTCTGAGCTTCTATAGCACACATGGTATTAACATATGTACAGGATTCTAGTGGCTAAGTTAGAAAACACAATGCCAAGTTGTGCCGTGACTGTCCGGGAGGACACAATGAACTCCGTCCCGGTTCACTGTTGTTGATCAGCTAATTGCATTTGCATTCATAATGTAGTACTGCCATGATTTTGCTTTCATTCACACCATAAAAAATTGTTCGTTAGTTGTTGGTAGGGACCAAGTAGACATGAACTTTACAGGTGCGATGTGTTTTCAGTTACCATCAATTCTGCTGGAGTAATAGCATCAACACTTTCCCAACTTTGGTCTTCACAGCTGCACAGAATTTCTTCTGTCAAATCTTCAAAAATGGCTTCAACAATATCAACAACGATGGTTTCAGTATCAAACTGAAGGTCCATCCATGTTCCAGTTTTGGCCAGGTCTTTACTGACAATTTGATCCAATGTATGAGGTGGTGGAAATGGAAGGAGATGCCAATAAACTCCTTCCCATATCTCGCGAATGGCGTCTTTCATATCCGGGAAAGGCCGAATGGTTCGCTTTACAAGCAACAAGCCAGGAAAGCAACCAAGATAATACCCATATACCTCTACAAGGACCTCATTGATGCAATCGAAGAGAAGCTTTTTGTCACAACAAAGCTGGTTCGGGAAGTACTGCACCTCGGAAAAGATTGATGGGTCTAGCAGCTGATCTGAAATACATGACCTTATATAGAATTCGTCCCCATTGATTCCAGAGACTTCCAGCACTTCTGTTACGTATTCAAATATTGATTCTTTGTCTTCTACACAAGTTTTCAGAGAGAAGGCTTGATCTGTGTCTAAAGGCTCATCGTCTCCAAATTGTATTCTTTGGGGCTGCAAATGAAGCTCAGCTGGAGATAAATGGTGACGTTAGAGACTAAGCCAAGTGATATAAAGTTCAGACAAGTGGTGACTAGGTGAAATTTCTGCATGAGATCTACCGGGTTGGGATCTGATGCTTGCTGGGCTGATGTCCTCCTCAGAGAAAATTGGCTCAAGAACAGATACAGGACTTGGCCGGTCAGGCACTTCAGCAGCATGCTCTAGATCCCCATCTTGCTTGGTTACTGGAGAGGAGGTACGAGACAGTGATGGAGAAGATGAATATTGGGTTTCCTCGTAAGAATCCTGGAAAAGAACAGTCAACACTCAGGATGCAGCTAAATGGAAAGAGGAAGAACTAACAGAAACAAACTGTTTGATATATTATATTACCTGTTCTGTGCTCTCGTGGCATTCTGCTTCTTTACAGACTTCAGGCATGCCAGTAGGTTCATCGTATGCAGTGGAAAAAGAGCTGTTTCTTTCAGGAGAATTCACGGTATCGTTCTCCTTCAGGGATGCAGCATCAATTGTTTTGACAATGTCCTTTTCACCTGCAAAAATTCATACAGGGTAAGGGACTCGAACTAAAATAAGTAAAAGACTAGTCCATCCACCATCATATATCATAATATGGAAAAAGAGACCTTCAGAAGCAATGTCGTTTTCCCCAGAACATAAGGTGTTCTCCACTTCAATGTCAACTACAAGCTCATTTGAGGCACTTGAATCTGCATTTGTAGGAGAGTGCTCTTTGCTAGTAGTGATCCCATCAGAAACAAAAGAATGGGCCTCAGAGTTAAGGCTTATTTGACTCATATGGCTGGCATTTCTCTCTTGTTTCTGAAATTGGTCACTAGAAGACAATCTCATCTGTCCTATTCCATGGATCTGCCCCCAATCCCGTCCAGGACTTGGGATAGGAGAAATACTGTAATCAGGAAGAGATAGAATCTTCCCAAGGGTTTTCGGCGTCTGCCTGCTTGAAAAATCTTCATTTCCAGCCCCATTGCTGAGCATTTCTGAAAGATGTTTCCTGGCCTCCACATAAATATTAGATGCCCTTTGCTTATTGTTTGCAATGTCATGTGGTATACTTGTTTCATATTCTTTTGGCCTACTAGTCTTCTTCTCTTTTTTGACAGCATTAGGAGGTCTGGCAATTTTTTCAACAAAGAAGTGATCTTTACTCGTGGAATTAAATCCACTAATATCCTTAGCTCCCTTCTCACTGTTTCTGATAGCTGCGCATTCATTAGTATGCTTCTTTGAAGTATCAGCAGATGAGTTGTCTTGCCTTTCTTTCCCCATGGCATGTTTCAACTTTCTTTTGATTTCTGTAAGAGAAAAATACGAGCCAGCTCTTTCATTTCCTTCCCTGTTTCTAATGATGAGATGAGGCTTAGACAACAAATTTGTACTGCTTTCTTCCTCAGAATTTTGCAAGTCTGTAAGTCCAGGCTTCAAAATAACAATGGTATTTGTAGTTTGATAAGAATTGTTTCCTTCTGATGGAATCTTCTCCAGAGATCTAGTTCTTCTCCTGAAAAATTTATGCTGTTTAGCGTGGACAATCTTGTCAGGTTGTCTTAAGCCACAAAGGTCCTTTTCTGATTCTGACATATTAGAACCTACAAGTAACTGAGAGTTTTCATCTTTCAGTCTCTGAGACCCTTTGCCCTTTTCTGCCTGAGCATCAGACAAGCCCTGAATGTATTTCAGCATCACTGACTTAGGACCTTGTAAGAGTTTCAAAAATATTTCATCAGAACTTAGAATTTGAAGCGCATCCCTAAGTTCTTTAGGCAGGTTCATGTTCCCCTCTTCAGTCGCATTTTTCTCATTAATGAGCTTCTGACTTATCAGATATTTGATTGCCTCGACCAATTTTTCTTCAAAATCAGGATTTTTCTGGTTTAGCTGACACCGAACCTCATCATGCTGGCTATGGTTTACATAACTAACACTTTTTTGATGGATCTGGTGGCAGAATTCTTCCATTATTGCTTCCATAAGAAGGCCATTTTTAGATTGCTTTTCTGATTTCTGCAAGCAAGAAAACTCGGTTTGCATTTGTTCATCAACATGCAAATCCTCTATCCCTAAGTCACAACTTCGTGATCGACTTCTGCTTCTTCGTTTTTGGTTCTTCCTATTGCGGCATCCATGTTCAGCATTAGACTCCTTAGGTTCCACTTGAGCATTATTCATCTCTTCCTTTGAATCATGCTCGATAAACATCTCTTCTTCTATGAGTTTCTTCACACTTGATTTACCAGCATCAGCTGCTATTATGGTCTCTTCAACATCCTGATATATTAAATTTCCATGAATATTGACTGAAACAAACAGTTAAAGTTCCATAACCCTCCTACCCCCTCTCCCAACAGGAAACAAAGGACAAGATGATCAAAGTCGCAAATTCCTTTGACCTAAGAAATTATAACAAACAATTGACAACAATTCAGGTTTGATGAAATAAGTTGACAGCACTTACAGGGGCTTCAGGACAATTGTCTTTAGGATTGGTCACCGTTTCAGTCTTATTCTTCCGGCTTGAAGCACCTGAAATGGAAAAAGGACAATTACCAAATATGGAGGAGCTTCACAGATTTTGTGAACTTAAGGGCCATTGAACCACATAATTTAGAATTGAATAACATAGTGTGAAAACAAGCACAATCAGATCAATATCTTTGAATGGAGCAAATCCATTCACTAATTGATCTTTAAAAAAATAAAAATAAACCAGATGTCATCAAGTACTCTGCGCATACAATTCAGTTCGTGTCCTCTATCCTTTTTCTGTGTGTGTGTGTGTGTGTGTGGTTACGGGGGTGTGGTTTCAAATATGTTCGAGTCTTTACCAGCAGTATGCCTGTTCCCAGGCCTCTTATCTGAGAGAAGCTTTTGAGTTGTTCGACCATGGCGGAAGTCAAACATGTTTATTATTCCCCACATACATCCCGATCGATCTCTTCCATGTCGTGCCGTCCGTTTTTGGGATTTTTTCGCCATATTTAACTGGAAGTCCTTCAACTGTATCAACGTTTTCTCACCCACCTCTTCCCTCCATGTACTCAATTAACAGCTGAAAAATACAGGAAAAATATCAGACAAAAGATGAACTCATTCAGACATTACTGCAAATGAACTTGAAGCCACAATTGCATTATGCGTCTAAGAATATCTATGAACTAACGAGAGTGCCCGTCAAGCAAAGCCATACGTTCATAAACATAGCTACCAAAACAAATGAACCAGCAAAGAGATATCAGAACAGGGGAAAACTAATATGGAGGATCAAGATCAAGAGGAAAACAGAAAATGGGGTCAAAGAAGGAGCGGTGACATCAAAAGATTTTCATAAACATTCAGCTTGACCTCACTGACTTTTTTCTCAAATAAGAAACTCATGCTTAAAGGTACAGAATCACCAGGAAACAATCACTCAAGATTCAACGGAGGCTGATCAAAAACCAGATTTATCTCCTTGATCTTACAAGGAAGAATTATTTACCACTCATTCATAACCAAACTCATAGTCCAGTAGTTGTCAATCTTCATTACCATCAAAAGCAGTTCAGATGGAGGATCAGTTAAATAACCTGGTAAAAGGTTCTGCTCCCAAAATTAAAGAAAAAATGGTGCACATGAATTGTAACGATAAAGAAAACTGGCATTCATAGTTTAAATACCTTATATCCGATAAGGCCGAGAATATTAAGAAGTTGACAAGGAACCAACTGTTGAAGCAAAATAGACAAGATACGCAGATCAAAACACTCAAGCTGTCACAACGTAGAGCTCAAGGTACTTAAATTAAGCTTCCTTTGGGTGGCAAGGTATCAAACTCCCCTTTTTACCTCCGCACACAAGCCATGAAAAACGCCTGAAGTGCCTCACCAAACACCCTTAAACGATAAGAACGATGAAATTTTAAGTGTCCTCACTGTCTCACAACTCAAGACTTTGATTTAAACTTCATGGATGTTTATATCAGAAACTTGCTTGGAATTCAGCATACACACAAGTTCTGCTGTCTAATAGCCAACAAATGATTCCAACTTCGTGATTATTTAATGACAGACGGCAAATTTTGGCCTTTCCCACCGCACCAGCGAGCCAAGACTTCACCCAGATTAGTACTCTTCAAACACCAAAAAGAGCATCAACCAGAGAAACTCCTGCAGATTTCTATTCAGACGTCAAACCTGCCACCAGGAAGATAGATAGAGAAAGGGAGACAGAGAGATATCAGTTCCTTCCAATTCACCAAGAAATGCCTCCTCAGGCTTGTAGAAGAAAAACCCAGATCAAAATTTTCAACTTCTTCTAAATTCTAATACTTGGAACGTGAAAAAAAAAACATGACTTTCCTTGTAGGTGGGCATCTTTTGACAGCCAGAGAGAGAGAGAGAGAGTGGGACCAAAATGCATAATCTACCTAGCACCGACCGTGCCAGAATTTCTTTGTTTGGGACCTTTGTTTTCTGATATGGGGCAGGCATTAAAGACTGAGAAAAAAGTGAAAGAAGAAAAAGAGTGACAAGTGTGAAAGTAAAAGTTGAAGGCTTGACAACGATTTAGTTAGAGAGACTATGAAGAGAAGAAATAAAGGAAAAAGAACGATACGTGAACGTTGGGTTTGGTATTCGTACTCATGGGTCCATCCACAAATTGAAAGAGAGAGCTTTCTGTACAAGGAAGCCTCTGCCTCAGCCTCTGTTTTTGCCTCTCTTTCCTTTTTCTGATATGCCACACTCAACCATCATCAAACTCACTCTCTCCATCTCTCTCTCTCCACACACACAAGCCCTTTTCAGGTCTCTCTCTCTCTCTCTCTCTCTCTGTCCACTTACTAGCAGATAAAAAGTAACACAGTGGTTGTCTCTTCACTTTTCCATTTTCATATATCTGAGAGACATTATTAAACAGTCACGTAAAAAAAGATGAAGAAGAAGCAAACTTACCTACATGATTATGCAGAAACTTGATGGACACTAACGGTTTTTCTATGAGATAGTAGGAGTAAAAGCTGACTGTTTTTGGTAATTGCTGACACGACTATGAACATGGAAACAACGTTGGAGAAGAAGCCAACAAGAAAATAAATAAAACCCATTTTCCTATCTGAAATTGTCTTCCTATTTGTTTCTTCTTTTGATCCTTTATAGTAGAATATTGATTTCTTCTTCTGGGTTCTTTGACTACTCTTATGTAGAGTTTCATCAATAAAATAACTTAAAAGAACCGATCTTGGCATGATCACTGTGACCTGTGAGTTTGACAAAATTTCTGGGCTTAAGCTTCTAAATGTTAAAGTTCATATTAGCTTGAGCTAGAAAATAAGTTTTAACATTTTAACATTTATAAATTACTGATTAATCTTAATATTTTCTTCAAATTTTTAATTTTATTGACAAAATTCATTAATATTATAGAGACAAGTTATTAATTTGCAAATATTAATTATTGCCTTATATTTTTATGTCAGCATATTAAAATTTATTATTTTTTTGAAACAATCTTTTTACTAATTAAGGTAAAATTGTGTATTACCGGATCTCTTCAGACTTATGTCTTTTTGAGATTTCTACTATATGTTGTTGTTATATATTAAATTTTATTATTATCAAATGCTAAATTATTAACTTTTAACATACTAAATCCACTTTTTTAGTATTAATAAATTCTAATTTTATTATATAGAAATTATTAATTATGATATCTTTACTAAATTTTATTGAGGATCTTTTTTGAAAGTTAAATAAACTATATTAAAGAATAAGCAGCTGAAAAGCCTTATAAAAGTGCAACAAGGTGGCAAGCAGATAAAAATATACAATTAATTTAAATTAATCAATAAATATCAGAATATTTTAAAAAATTATTTGACTTCTTGCAAAATAGTTAATAATTATTTATATTTTTAACCAATAATTAAAAATTGAAACCGGTCATGTTAATTTTTATAAATTAGAATCAAACAATTTATTTTTTAATATTTTTATTTTAAATTTTATTCAATCTTTATTATACTTATTTTATAATAATCTAATATTACTTGAAACTTTAAATTTTTTATTTTATTAGACTAATTTCTCATCGAATTTTTAAAACAATGTTTTAAGTTGTTATTTTGTAACCATAAATTTTCAGTTTCAAATCACGGAAGTAATATATTAGTAAAAAATTATAAAAGAAAAATTACATACATTAATGACCCCTCTCTCGACTTTTACAAAAAGGAAATTCTTATGTATTTGGGTATGTTAATATTGACTTTCGACTTTATTGATTAATGTAAGACGGTGTATTACAAAACTTTTTCCAATTTCTACAAAACTTTTACGGAATCAAATTTCCAATTCTCGTTAATCAGTTTTAATTTTCTATCAATTAATTTTATCTACACATTTATACAAAACTTGTACAAATATGTGGATAAATTTATATAACACAAGATTAAAATTTTCCGTTGCTTTATCTTATCCAACGGAATTGAAAATGAAAGAACAGTGAAGTTGGAAGGTGAAGTGAAACGGTATAACTTGTTTTGAACTCAAAGATCCTTTTTGTTTGGAGAAGGCGTAATTATGGCTAATGATTATAATGATTTGCTTTAATTCGAATTCAAAACTTGTTATTATTATTATTATTTTATATATTTATAGTAATTTTATTTACTTAAGTATTGTGCGTGACATGATTTTTACTTATTTACTTTTTTAAAACTGCTTCATTATTTTCCTTTCACATCTGTACGTGGATTTATAGAAAACAACCTCTTTATTATGTAGAAATAAGGTTGCGTACTATCAAACTTCTACAGACCCTACTTTAATGCATGACTTCGAGTATGATAATGATGATAATAATGATGATGATGATTATAATTATTTGCTTTAATTCAAATTCAAAATCTCCATTTTCCTTGCATTAGTTAAAGAAATAAACAAGATCATGAAAAAATATTACAAAAATAAGAAAATGTTCCAACCGACAAAACACGTGATTATAAAAATATAAGATATTTAATGAGATCCTATTTATGAGAATTTCAAGATTCTTTACTTAGAAAGAGAGTTCCAATTATCTTGTGTTGTAATAAAATAACAATGATTAAAAAATTAAATACGTTTGATTCGGTCAAGTGTCAACTAATTTTTTAGCTTGATTTTTAATTTATTTTAATAATTTTTGTTGTTAATAATAAATAAAAAATATTTTATTTCAATTATATTTTAAAATTTTTAATTTTATTTAATCTTTAATTAATTTTATGACTGTCTAATACGAGTTGAACTTTTAAACTTTATACCTTTTGTGTTACAAATTTAGAGGGAGAACGTTCGAACAACTAGTTAAAGTTGTTCCTTTGTGACCAAAAGGTGACATGTTCAAATTACAAAAATACTTCTTTGTAAAAAAAAAAAAAAGGAAATGTTACGTAAATTGATAACCCTCTTTAGATCCTTACAAAGCACAAAGCCTTGTGCACTAGGTATGTTAACTTTTGACTGCTTGTATTACTAATATAGCATTTAACTGCGTTTATAAATTAACCCTTAAACTAGAATAAAATTTATTAAAATTTGATTTAATAATAAATCTCTAAAAAATGTTATGTTATAAAAAAGTTATTATCCAATCATATAAAAAAAGCATCAGTTATGATATTATAATTAAAAATCTTTAAATAAAAACCATGAAAAATAAATTTATAAACATCAAAATATTGAAGATTTATTTAAATTTATTAATAATATTAAAAGTAATTTATTAAATTAAAATAACCTTTTTATTTATTTAAACACTTTAAAATTTTATTTTTTTAGGAACTTGAGTCTTGTAAATTCTTTAATTTATTGAAATTCATTTACATTCAATCAATTACGCTTGAACTTATTAAATTACATAATTTATAAATTATTACTTATATTTAAACTAAAATTATCACCAAAGGACCGTTATAAATATTCATTCATACTTATCACCAAAGGACCGTTATAAATATTCATTCATAATCATATCTAAATAATAAAAACAAAACAGAAGTAGACAAAAATATATACTATACAAATCATTTGAATCGTTATATAGATGAAAAGATGGGTTTCAGTTTCCATTTTTAGTTTAGTGGAGTGTGAAGGGGTTAGCTTACACAAGGCAAAGAATGACATAAGAGACAAGTTGTCCATTGTTCCATAGGAGGAACATATGGGCCTCATTTATGTTTCACTTGGGCCCTCACCATGACAAAAACATTTCTATAGATTTCACCCTTTTTAAAAATGTTAATTATAAAAAAGTATAGTTTACTCTATTTTATAATAATAGTAAAATTAATCAAATAAAAAGCGAACCTTTGAACAACTAGTAACGTGATTCATTTGTAATTAAAATATCACATGTTCGAATCATAAAAATAATATTTTTTCAAATACGTGTACAATTAATGTCATTTTTTCATATTATTACAAAGTGGGTAGTTTTGTGCATTGAAATTTGTTGACTTAGTAAAAATAATTATATTAATTATTGTAATATTTTTCTTTTGTTTGTTCTTATGTGTTTTTTGATCGTGCTAAGGCATAGAATCTATTGTCATTGATTAATAATTTTCATTTTTGCTTTGAAGTGAAAAAGAAAATTACTAAAAGGGTTCATTAGCTTCCAAATCGGGGACCACTAACATAAAAAATATTCTTATGCCAAACACGTGATTGATTAGATAAAATTAATATTAGGTGAACCAATAGATGTTGAATAGTAAACGTAGATTAAATGTGTGACAACTCATTGTAATAGATCTTGAATCATCAAACAGTTCATTTTTTATTTAGTTCGATTTATTTTAATAACTATTATTTTTAAAAATTGCTTAATTGATTAATTTTCATAAATTAAAAATTCTTATAAACCACGATAAATTAAATATTTTCATATAAAATTTATTTTTAATTAAACTTTAAATTCATCGATAAGAAAAAATCTTTTAATCATATTTCAAACTTTTTAATTTTATTTAATCTTTAGTCGTTTTTATAACAGTTTAATACGGTTCAACCTTTTAAACCTTAAATATCTTGTCTTACTGATTTAATTTCCAGTCTGATTTTTAAAACATTAGTTCTTCCATTTAAATTATGTTGGAAAAATATAATTCAATTATTGGGTTTAAGTATGAATTTATTCATTATTGTGCTTAGAAAGTCACTCCACCAAAAAAAATTTCTACTTAATTTATAGTATCCAAAAATAATAATTTTGATTGAATTTTTTATATTTAAAGAAAATTATTCAAACTATAACATCTTTGATTAAAATAACATATTTATTTCAATAAAAATGATGTTATTTGAATTTTATTTTAAGCAGAAATAAAAATGATGTTATTTGAATTTTATTTTAAGCAACTGGAGAATAATTTATAAAATTAATTTTCTTATATCTTAAAATTTTGGGTTTCTGACTAATCATTTAAATTGAATTTATCTAAATTTTAATTATTAATTAATAAAAATTTATTCAAAGTATGTAATTTATAAATTATTTTATATACATAAAGAGTTAGTCAATACACATTAAAATTTTAACGCTATAAATTTATAAATTATATTTAAAATAGTAACATAATTAATGAATAGAAACTTTATATACATTAAGATTTAGTCAATATTCATTAAAAAATAACACTATGAATTTATCCTTACATAAATAATAATAATAATAACTTGAAGGTAGGCTATGTTACAAGAACTTTTGTTTGTTGCCTTTGAATGTTTTAGAGGCTTGATTAGATACCAAACTTCAAAACATTATTAAATATGTCAATGTGTGGTCTACTCTACCCCTTCACCACTTGCTCTTCAACCATATTCATTAGAGTTTACTAACAACAAAGTTTGTTGGGATTAAATTTTTAATTTTTCAAGTTAGGTAGGTCATTACAATACAAAAGCAAATGTTACTACGTAAAGGGAAGCATGTGTACTATCGGATTTTTCTAGACCCTATGCCTCAACAAGATTTCAATTGTGCATTGACGATAATGATAATAGTTTAAATCTTAAGATTTTTATAAGAATATAAATTATACATCAATATTTAAGAACATTTAATTTTTATTTTATTAAAATCTTTAATGAATAAAAAATTTAACAAAATTTTATATATTTTTAAATATTTGTTAGTAAACTTCACTTTCACATGTAATTCACTTTATATAAATCACACGAGTCTCATTAATATATTTTTAAAAATATAAAATTATTGCAATGACGTAATACTCATCAATTGAGTATCTATTTTATATATTTTGAAAACGTTAAGAATGATTTAGTTTGTGTATTTATTTACTTATTTTATTTTTTGTTTTTATCTCTTACTTTGTTTTATATTTATTGTATTATTTATTATATTACTTATTTTATATTTTTATTTATACATATTTATTTATTTATTATTATTATTATTTTAATATGTATCTTTTATTAAACTTTCATCTTTATTTTATTTTTGTATATTAATTATTTACTTATTTAGTATTTTTTATTTTTCTCGCATAGATCTATCCAAAACAGCTTCTTTTTCCGTCATTTACTATCGGCCTTCTCCGTTTATAATTTAATGTACGGTCCCTAGGCTGGGGTTAAAACGGTAAGGTCTCAACAAATGATGTCAAGCAGCTGAGCCAATTAGGGAGGACGGCTATGGGTTATGGAAGCTTAATGAATAAATTATACAACTAATGTGAATTATGTGATTAAGTGATTTGGCATTTAGCTTAAGGGGACATGAGATGAGATGCTTATCCAAAAGATAAAGAAGTATTTATAAAAGTAGTTGTGTGCTTATCAAGCCAATGGCAATGCTTACCATAAAGGTACCCACTTTATTAGGTGAAAACTTTTCTAGTACAACTTATTTGAAAAAGTGGGATTTTTTGTCTAACGATGGTAAATTTCGATTAAACTCGATCCTAACTCGATCTAATTTTTTAGTTTTTAAATAAAAATAATATCTTTTTTTTTTTAGTATTTGAGCTTTGGGTCAAGTCAAGCTTAGATAGTTCGAGCTTGATCTCCCCTCGAGATCTATAGAAAAAGCTCAAAGCCTAGTTCAAGGCCCATTAAAGTTTGACTGACCTTAGACACTAATGTCATCCCAAATTTTTTAACAAATATTATTATATATGTTAAAATTATTTAAATACCAATAAATATAATATTTATAAGTTACATGTTTTAAATATTTCACTTAATAAATTAAGGATTTAAAATTAAATGATATATCAAAATTTAAGTGATAATTATAAGTTTGAAAGTATTAAGTTGCAATTCTATTCATTGTTACAAGATTTGTTTTATTAAGTAAACATAAATAATATGTAAATTACATATTTGCATATTTTATTTTATAAGTGATATGTTTGATTCAAAATTAAGTGATATATTTGATTTAAATAACATTTTTAATAGTTTTAATAACAATTAATTATATTTTAATAGTTTTAATAACTTATTGATTAAATCAATCGTATTTGACCTGAATAAAGATAATAAAGTAGTCAAATAAAAGACCTTGATTAAGAAGCTAAAGTTTGGGGAAAAAAAATCCAATAAGTGTTGACCGAATTTATATCGGACTTGTAATAAAAATCTCGAAATAAATACTATATATAAAAAGTTAAAGTCTCATGTAGCTGTTATAGCAAATCATGAAAGTATTGATGCTTTGATTCATTCAAAGGTTAACGTATACAAAAAAATTACAGACAGGCTTTAACATATTCAGGTGAGTAGATCCCGTTAAGGCATCAATAGATTTCTGTTTGTTTCAGCCTCGGAAAACTCCTCTAATTATTATAGACGCAAAATCAAGTATTTATACATTTCTTCGTTATTTTCCTTTCCGACGATCTAGCCAATCGGCTCAAGAATAGAAACAGGAAGTAAATGAAAATTAATGACATCGAGAAACCTACTTCATTTGGAGGTTGATGACTACCAAATTAGTCATCATTGTCAAAGACGTGCACAATTTAAAGGGGATAAAATAAGAGTGATTATGAATGATTACAAAATCTAACAAATTTGATCGATTCAACCGTAAAAATTTTGAGTTATTTAATTTTTTTTGTTCGGTTTTTAACTTTTGAGTTTGATTTACTTTAATAACTCTTGTTGTTAAAAATTGATCAATTTATTTATTAATTGATCAATTTTTACGAATTAATAATTTCGTATAACTAAAATAAATAAATAAAATCACTTTTATAAATTAAATTTCAAATTATTCGATAACAAAGATAATCTCTTTCAATTACATTTAATTTTTTTATTTTATTACAATATAATATCCGTTAAAATTTTCAAATTTTAAATCTCTTATTTTATCCGTTTAACGAAAATTTCCCGAACTCTACTTAAAATTTAAATTAGACATATAACTAAAAATACGGTGTGTGTTGAATTTATATTGGTTGATCTGCTTATGTTTGCATTTTTAAATTGCCTTATATATTACAAAAATAAGTCATACTCATACAAAATGGAATATATTCTTTTCTAAAACTAAAGTTTACTCCAATCAAACCTTAGGGATCACCCACTTGAGGAGGAGGGCTCACAACTATCTTGTTGAAAGATGAGAGATGATAAAGACTGAATTCAAAAATTTAGTAATTAAAAGGACTAAAGGTTAAATTCAAAAGCTAAAATTATGTTTATAGTTAGTAAAAATTTATAATCTTAATCGATTAATTAATAAAATGACTTTAACAATAAGAGTTATTATAATAAATCGAACTGAACAATTAAAAAAATTAAACCAAAAATTTAATAATTTCAAAATTTTCACGATTAAACTGACCGAATTAATTGAATTTTTTAGTTATTGTTTTAATCCCTCTCATTCATTTCGGGGGATAGATAATTTTAATTAAATTTTTAAATTTTTTCAAGACTTCAACTCAAAACGTCATTTATGTTAATAGTTTATTTATTTAGTTGAAGGTGAGTCTTAGAGCAACTAATACCATAAGGTCACAACTTCAAGTTACGGAAATAACCTCTTTATAAAAATACAAAATGAATGTTGCATGCATTATCACCCTCTCCAGATTCCGCAAATCATAGAGCTTTGTGCACTAACTTTGACATTTTAGTTTATTTATTTAATTAACAAAAATTTTGTTATTTACAATACGTAAGTATCCACTTTAAATTTTTCTTTGTACTCTACTAATATTTAAAATTTAATTATTAAATATTTAAAAATTAGTTAATAATTTTAAAAAGGTTGTGGTTGAGTTAGTAGAGTGGAAAGGTATGGGGTTAAAAGGTCATGGTTCAATTCTTCGTACCTACGCAATCTGGATTGAGCCTGTTGTACATGATTTGCTTAGTATAGAGTATTCAGTTGATGTGATTTATAAGCTACTGTGTTAATATGAAGGTTTATTCAGTACACATTCAAAAAGTAGCGATTGCGGGTTCTTTCTTTATGTTAATAGTTTATTTATTTAGTTGAGGATGAGTCTTAGAACAACTAGTACCATAAGGTCACAGCTTCAAGTTACGTAAATAATCTCTTCATAAAAATACAAAAAGAAAGTTGTATATATTATTACCCTCTCCAGATTCCACAAAGCAGAGAGCTTTGTACATTAACTTTAACATTTTAGTTTATTTATTAATTAACGCAAAATTTTGTTATTTACAGTATGTAAGTATCCACTTTAAAAAATTCTTTTTTACTCTACTAATATTTTAAATTTAATTATTAAATATTTAAAAATTAGTTAACCAATTTTAAAAAAGTTGGTCAAGTTGATAGAGTAGAGAGGCATGAGGTCAAAAGGTCCTATATGCGATTCTCCTTATCTATGCTATCTCGATCGAACCTATCATTCAAGACTTGCTTAGTGCGAAGTACCTAATTGACCTGATTTATAGGCTATTATGTCAATCTGAAAGTTTATCCAATACGCATTCAAAAAATAGCGATTACAGATTCCTCCGTTTAAAAATAAAAATAAAAATTGAACACTAAATTAAAAAAAATAACTTTTTAAAACTCTTTACCCCTTCACTTTAGAGATTTAAGAATGGTAAAAGGTGATGCACGTTCATAACCTTATCTTTTCAAGGGAACAAGGCTTGAAACAGGGCTTTTGGAAAAATCAAAGACTTGAAATGATGTTGGCTTTACAGTGGGAAAGCAAAAATCAAAGAATTGGCGTATCAGCAACCTAGTGCGTAAAGGGCCCGAATCATCACCTCCTTTCATTATACATGCTTTGCCTTAATTTTCCAGATGACAATGATGGCTTTCACAAAAGTACAAATTACGTAGGGGCTAGGCAAAGGCAGCACCCTGATGTTTTCTTGGATTGATCCAGGATTAAGACCACTAATTCACAATTTGTCAAAGTCTTGGAAGCCAATTTCTGTTACGGCTCCACCTTCTAAAGTAGACATGAAAGATCCAAGAGGGCATTGCGAAAGCAACAGCATAACACGCATACACACACACATATATATGTATATATAAGACAATAAATTCATTGTTACGTTTTCACGTCAAAGTTAAATTTTCCGACTAAAGTGAACTAAACTACTTCATTTTTTTCCCTTTCGTTTACGTCTTATTGGTGCTTCAAAAGTCTATTTTCGAAATTATAAAGAAGACGATTCTATTTTGATTGACATATAGTACTACTTATCAGATATATTAGGTCATGCGGAATTTTTCTCCTATCGTGGCGCCCCGAAATGATTAAGAATTTCGACAGGTCGAAATGAATTTGGTTCTTTGTATTCAATTTTGGGATTCAATCTCACTTTCAAGTTTTGCGTAAAACCTCTCATCTATTCTAAATCAAAGCCACGATGAACAAGTGCATGATCGGAAAGAAAAGTATGCAAGTGGAGACTTTGCAGGTTAAAACAAACTTAGCTCATGGGCTTGAGGTAAAAAAGACTATGAGATTATGCAAGATAAGCCCAAACTAAAGCTTCCGCTAAGAGGAAAGAACATTTTGAATCGAGGATTATAGCTTGTATTTTTTTTTATAGAAAGGGAAGGTAAAATACAAATTACATGCCATTACGTAGGTGACAGACTCCCAACTCATCCTCTACGAGAAGAGGGAGGTAATCTTTAGATGGGTGCTCAAAAGTAATAATCTCTAAGGAGAACTGTCATGCAAAATTTGCAAGTCAGTCCACACTTCGATTTCCCTTGCAATAAATATGCTTGATTGTTACAACCCAGTTGTAGGAAAATAATTCGTGAACGCCCAACACGAAAGGGTTTAAGGAAGTAGCCCGCGCTTACAAAGAAAAGAGCAGATTGGTCACAGTGTGCGAATCTACTTCTAAGACTATGTGACAATACCCCAATGATCATGCTAGCTGAAGGCCCGAAAGCACCCTCCAAAATTCTTTATAGCCTTTTTTACATGGTTGACTGTAATGCTATTCTTCTGTGTTCTTATGTCCCAAGTCCCTAGCTTTTCACATGATTCCATTCAGGAATAAAAACCAGGGTCTAGTGTAAAAGCTCGTGCACTTGTAGACAGTAACAGAGATTTGGTCATCTTACTGCATTATTTGCAGATGCCAAAACATTATTGGAACAATCAAACACAATGCATGTGGGCGGAAAATGCGATACGACTAAAGTGGGACAAAGTTTCACAGGTTATGGTCGACAATGCCTAAAGTTACGAGCAACGAGAAAGCTTCAAACTTCCCTTTATACTCACTATTGTATATGTATCTGCATGATATGGGGTTTAGATCCTCTGCTCAGACACATGGTACGACGAGCGACAGCATCTTCGTCCAGTAGCTATCTTGGTGCAGCCTTAGATGTTTCATGTACGGAACTTTTGGTTACTAGTAAAATCAATCCGCAAATAAAGGTATATGTGTCTCCGGTCTCCCCTTAGTCAATTGAATGACTAGAACTTTGTATGATTGAACAACTGCATTAAGGGCAATAATAATCAACAATGACATATAAGGGCAAACTCTAAGGCTCTCCGGTTGCTTTAGGCCTCGCCTTTAATAATGATTTTGTTTGCTGTTTTTGCTTCGGATCATACTCCTGACAATGAGAAGGTTAAATGGGTGAAGTGGGTGCCTCCAAATGGTGGCTTTGTGGGTCTCAATGTTGATGGAAGTTCTATTGGCAATCCGGGTCTAGCAGGTATTGGTGGCGTATTTCGGACTGAGCAAGGAGGTTGGTTGCGTGGGTTTTCGGAGTTAATTGGGTATAGGTCGAACATGGAGGCTGAACTTTTAGCTATCAAAAGAGGACTGACTTTAACTTGGGATAATTGCTTTCGGATAATTTTTCTCTGGTCAAATTCTAAAGAAGCTTTGAAACTGTTGGAAAGAAGGAATTGGGTGACACACTGATGCCCAAAGCACCCTTCGTCAATTGGTGAATTGACACAATGTCAAAGAAGAAGAACAGAATGCCGTATTGTAGACGACTGGGGAAAAGGTGATTTTCAGAAGTAGACTTTTAGGGTTTAGGAAAAAGGTAAATTTTCTTATTGATGTGTGACAAGTCGATTTACATCAATATTTATAGAAAAAGAATTACCTATCCTGTCGGTTCAAATAAAAGCGCCAAGGGAAAGAACCGAAAAGAAAATCCTTGAAGGAGTGCTATAATTTCACTCAACGTTAAAAATAAAATTAAAACAAATGAATAATAATAATAAAAAAACAACTCAAATATAATCCTTGAACCTAATCGGCTGTGAGGTTGTTCGACATGATCTTCTCGGCGTATCAATTACCCCGCCATCAGAAACGTCCTTGTCCTCAAGGGCTAAACTAGGATAAACACGTCGCAGATGATCAACAGGTTCCCACGTTGCGTCATCTAAACCACCATCTGACCACACTACCAACCATTGTTCTTGAACAACGTCATCAACCAAAACTGACCGAGAACGCACAGCTCAGACTGGAAAAGATAAAGGTGCACCATCACGGAATTCTGCAGGAAAGGACGACAGTGGGGGTACATTACTCGTTGGAATATATGGTCGCAGCAAAGACACATGAAATATGTCATGGATCTTAGACCCTGCGGGCAACTTCAACTGGTAGGCAACTTTGCCGACTCGAGATAGAATTTCAAACGGTCCATAGAAGCGCCTTGCCAACATTTGCGAACTGAGGTTTTGAGACCGAAAATTGACGATGGGGCTGCAATTTGAGTAAAACCCAATCCCCCACATTAAACTCAAGGTCACGCCTATGCTTGTTGGCCTGGGACACCATCCTCTGTTGCATTTTAAATAAATTATGCTGCAACACCTTAATCAATGCAGTCCGTTCTACAAGCATATCATCCACACTTTGCACCTTGCTAGTCCTTGCCGTGTAAGGAATTAATGATGGAGGGTCTCTACCGTATAAAGCTTTGAACGGTGTCATTTTAATGCCTTCGTGATACGTCAAATTCAAAGCTAACTCCGCCCAAGGTAAAAATAGTGACCACTGATTCGGGCGAGCATGGAAAAAAGCTCGCAAATATTGTTCTAGACCCCTGTTACGAACTTCTGTTTGGCCATCGGTCTGGGGATGATAGGCAGTGCTTCTTTCTAGCGTAGTGCCACTCAACACAAATAATTCATTCCAAAAATTGTTCAAAAAGATAGTATCACGATCGGATACTATGGATGTAGGGAAGCCATGATGCTTGACGACAACCTCCAGGAATAAGGACGCCACTTTGGGCGCATCAAACGATGTCGGTAATGCACCAAAATGAGCGTACTTAGTAAGCCTGTCAACCACCACCATAATAGAAGTGAAGCCCCGCGACGCAGGTAGCCTAACAATGAAATCCATAGAAATGTCGTCCCAGACTCTAGTTGGAACGGGCAGGGGCTGCAATAACCCACCAGATTTTTGTGTCACATATTTTGTAGATTGACATGTCAAGCAAGCGTTGACGAATAATTTGACATCCTTCCGCATACCAGACCAAGAAAAAACCTCAACCGCCCTCTTGAAAGTTCTATCCACCCCGGGATGTCCCGCACTCGGCGAAGAGTGAAATTCATTCAAAATATCAGTCTTCAAAGATGATGAAGATCCCAGACAAATACGATGATGATAATAGACCATACCTGCATGGATAGAATAAGGTGGCGGAAGTGACCCATTAGCTGCTGCATTATGAAATGCAATCAGATCAGGTAAAGTCCCATTTTCAGCTCGAATACGGTCCAATATATTTGGCAAGGGCTGAGCAAACAGTTGAAATAGAGTCGCCGAATCATCAAGACCTTCACGACGTGATAATGCATCGACAACACGATTAGAAATACCCGTTTTATATTTAATGCAGAATTTAAAACCCATGAGTTTCCGGACGTAAAATTGTTGATTCGGCATTTGCATCACCTGAAATAAGAGCTCCTTAAGGCTCTTTTGATCAGTCCTTATGACGAATTCATGGCCCAGCAAATATTGACGCCACTTGTGAACGGCCTCCACTATGGCGTATAATTCTTTATGATATGCAGACGCAACCTTTCGACGAAGACCCAATTTTTTGCTAAAAAAGGCAATGGAATGACCTTGTTGCATTAAGACAGCACCAACCCCATCCTCCGAAGCATCGGTTTCCAACACAAAGACATCATCAAAATTAGGAAGGTGCCAAATTGGTGACGACATCATGATGTCCTTGAGACGTTGGAACGCCAACTCCGCGTGATCTGACCAATGGAAGTCATCTTTCTTCAATAAGTCTGTCAATGGAGCAGCCAACATAGCATAATTACGGATGAAACGCCTATAATAGCCGGTCAAGCCCAAGAATCCCCGTAATTATTTAATGTTCGTAGGAGAAGGCCAACTAGCTATAGCTTCAAGCTTATTGGAATATGCTCGTAATTCACCCTTGGAAACCAAATGCCCTAGGTAGTCCACTGTATCACGACAAAAAGTACATTTTCCCAATTTGACAAAAAATTATTGTTGGTCAAAATACCCAAAACAGTATTCAAATGGGACGCATGGTGAGCCAAAGATGAACTATAAATTAATATATCATCAAAAAAGACAATTACGAATCGCCTCAAATAAGATGCAACAATATGGTTCATGGCAACTTGGAATGTTGAAGGTGTATTGGTGAGGCCAAATGGCATAACAAAAAATTCAAAGTGGTCGTCATGGGTTCGAAAAGCCGGTTTAAAGATATCAGACTCATGCATCCTGATCTGGTGATATCCTGAACAGAGATCAAGCTTAGTGAAAAACCTAGCATGGCCCAATTCATCAAACAATTCATCTGTCGTGGGAATCGAAAATTTATCAGCAATGGTAGCCGTATTTAATGCCCGATAATCTACCCAAAAGCGAAATGACCCATCTTTCTTTTTCACTAATAATACTGGGGATGAAAAAGGGCTACGACTATATTGAATAATCCCTTGGGCTAACATTTCTTGGACTTGCTTCTCTATCTCAGATTTCTGAAAATACGGATAACGATAGGGTCTAACATTTACCGGTTTACTACCCGGAAGAAGATGTATTTTGTGATCCCACGGTCGAGGTGGTGGTAGACCAACCGGTAGCTGGAAAACTTGAACGTGGCCTTCCAACACTGTCTGAATAATATCTGGGATATCAGTGGGAAATTCCATTGTCGAGGGCATGTCCACGTTGTCATCACCTGACAATAAACTAATTTCATAACCCGCTGCCACAGTACAAGAGTCATATAAGGCTTGCATGGCATTATATGAGATTTGATGGACATTCTGACCATCACCACGTATCATGATCACAGTATTGCCATGCATAAATTCCATCACGAGCTCCGCATAATCTTGTGAAACCTTACCCAAACCCTGAAGCCACTGTACGCCGAGGACAACCTCCGGTCCATGAATTCCAAGAACAAATAAATCTACAACGAAGGCGTGGTCTTGAATAACCAGCGTAGTGTGATCACACTTATGGGTACAATGTAACAACTCCCCATTACCAACATACACACGGAATGAAGTAGTTGGTGTCACCTGCAATCGAAGTTTTTTAACAATAGCCGGATGGATGAAATTATGCGTGCTCCCACAGTCAATTAAGACTTGAATGACAACACCCGAAATCATACCTGTCACCTTAAGCGCCCGGGGGTTTGGTGATCCAGCAAGAGTGTTAATACTTGAGACATCCCCCGACATAACCACTGTATCATCCATACCAGTATCAGTGAATTGTTCACCGTCGCAATCATCGGTCCCCAGCAAGGCGAGGAAGCGATGTCTACAACTGTGTCCCGGCACATATTTTTCGTCGCAATTCCAACAAAGACCCTTGGATGTGTGTTCCTCTCGTTTCGCCAGCGATAACTTTCGAATGGGCAAAGTAGAAATCCCAGATGGTGCGGCCTGACGAGCTGCAGTCTGTGGGACAGGAGCAGAAGGATTTCCCAGCTGGGGAGTTCCTATAGTGGTACCCACCGATGTTGTGGTAGTGGTCAACCATGGACGGCGACCTCCAGCTGCCAAAGATGACATGGTGTCAGTGTAATTGGCTGCCAATTCGCGAGCAAGCGCAAAAGTCTGGCCCAAGATCAATGGATTTCTTAAATTAACTTCACGCCGTATAGGAGGCTTCAACCCCGCCTTGAAGATGGAAATAAGTGTGGTCTCAAAAACCTCAGAAATCTTGTTCAACAATCTCTCAAATTCGACTTGATATTCCATAACCGTTGTTCGTTGTTGAAGCTTCGAAAGTAAGCCCATGTAATCCTCATAATGCGCAGGATCAAATCTTTGCTTGACAGCCTCCAAAAAGTCAGACCAAGAAGTAACGCAATTGTTATTATGTTGGTAAAGGAACCAGTCTGACGCTGGACTTTCGAAAAGCAACCCCACGAGGCGAAGTCTGTCTTCCTCAGGAGTCCGAAAGTATTCAAAATAGGATTGCACCTTGTAAACCCATCCGGATGGATCGGTGTCATTGAATTTAGGCGCATCAATTCGAATATTTGGTGCACGCCCCACAGGAGTTGTATCTGTATCAACATTATCGTCAATCGTCTCACTGTAAGGGTTTCGTCATGGACCAAAAGGGTTATTCCCCAGCACCCCTTTATTCTGTGGGTTCAAGAGCGCTTTAGCCTCCAAGATGGAATACACCTGATTGACTCGTTGGGACAGAACAAGGTGTTCTTGTCGGTTGGTACGAATTTCGAGCGTGAGGTTTTGGATGGCTAACAAAACATCATCCTGGGATTTAGAACTTGGCGAACCTTCATGAAATTCTCCTGGCATGATGATAATCGTTGAGTCCAAGTAGAATGAAAGCACCAATTGATGCCCAAAACACCCTTTGTCAATTGGTGAATTGACACAATGTCAAAGAAGAAGAATAGAATGCTGTATTGTAGACGGTTGGGGAAAAGGTGATTTTCAGAAGTAGACTTTTAGGGTTTAGGAAAAAGGTAATTTTTCTTATTGATGTGTGACAAGTCGATTTACATCAATATTTATAGAAAAAGAATTACCTATCCTGTCGGTTCAAATAAAAGTGTCAAGGAAAAGAATCGAAAAGAAAATCCTTGAAGGAGTGTTATAATTCCACTCAACGTTAAAAATAAAATTAAAACAAATGAATAATAATAATAATAAAAAACAACTCAAATATAATCCTTGAACATAATCGACTGTGAGGTAGTTCGACATGATCTTCTCAGAGCAGCGACCTCAACCTCATATAGCGTATCACACACTATCTGCCAATATAATTTATGACATCAAAGTTTTGTTACAAAGAGATTGGTGTGTGAAAATGATCCATTTGCTTCGAGAAAGAAATTCAGTCGCAGACCATCTTGCCAAGCTAGGGGGAAGTTCTACGACTATTGAAGATGCCACCAACTTCTGCTTCTCTTCTACTGCTAAAAGATGCAGCTGGCACCTTAAGGGCTGAGTTCGTAGGTGCGATGTCTTGCATAAAAGTACAGATTACGTAGGGGCTAGGCATAGGAAGCATCTGATGTTTTCTTGGATTGATCCAGGATTAAGACCACTAATTCACAATTTGTCAAAGTCTTGGAAGCCAATTTCTGTTATGGCTCCACCTTCTAAAGTAGACATGAAAGATCCAAGAGGACATAACGAAAGCAATAGCATAACACGCATACACACACACATATATATGTATATATAAGATAATAAATTCATCGTTACGTTTTCATGTCAAAGTTAAATTTTCTGACTAAAGTGAACTAAACTACTTCATTTTTTCCCTTTCGTTTCCATCTTATTGGTGCTCCAAAAGTCTCTTTTCGAAATTATGAAAAAGACGATTCTATTTTGATTGACATAGAGTATTACTTATCAAATATATTGGGTCATACGGAATTTTACTCCTATTGTGGATAGCTCAGCACACCCAATGCCACGAAATGATTAAGAATTACAACAGGTCGAAATGAATTTGGTTCTTTGTATTCAATTTTAGGAATCAATCTCACTTTCAAGTTTTGCGTAAAACCTCTCATTTATTCTAAATCAAAGCCATGGTGAACAACTCCAATGTGTCACCTTAACCCTAGCCGGATGGTCCACTCAACCCTAGCCGCCGGCAGCTCCATGCCCTATCTGCACCCTCTGTTCTGTGCTTGATTTCTCTTCTGCGACACTCTCTCAGCCAGCTGCCTTTTTCTACCTCTTCTTCCTCTTTTCCTCCTTTTCTTCTCCTCCTCCTTACTCGACCATCCCTGGTTTGGGTGACTCCTTCATCCAGCCGAAACCTTCCTCCTTCTTCCTCTCCTCCATCCAGCTCTCTTTGTTTCCAGTACCTGCATTACAAATTTCCAGCTCAAAATTTGCTGATCTTCAGCAATGGATTCAGACTTTCCCCACCTCTCAAACGACCTCTCCTAATCTTTCCCCAAAACCCACCCCTAATCCCAACTCTAATCCTATACTCTCTAACCTTCCCTCACCCCCTTCTTCTTCCTCTAATCCTCACCCCTCTTCTGCTCCTACTGCCCCTTTAGGAGCTTCACCTGCACCTGGGAAAAATGACAATGGGCCAAGGAGAACATGGAAACAGGTAGTTGGGGACACAGCTGACGCCTCCTTGATATTCAGCCCCCCTTTGGAGATAGATGGACGCACTACGGTGGCCCCTAGTCTTGAGGACATGCAGCAAGGAGCAAAAACATGGGAAGCAACCCTAGTTGGTTTTTCATGGAGAAGCGGCCAGCTTTCCCGATTATTCATGCTTGGGCTAGGAGGAATTGGCTTGGATGAGGACTTTTAGAGGTAAGGCTTTCGGAAGAGGACAACATTATATTCACATTTTCTTCTAAAACGGAAGCACAAAAGGTACTTGAAGAGGGGCCTTGGCAGCCTTGGCATGTGTCCCAACTTCCCCTGTTTCAACAAACATGGCAACCAGGCATGGAGCTTGAGAAAATTCGCTTGAACAACATCCCTCGAAGGATTAACATTCACAACATTCCTTTGGAGTATTGGACTACTAAAGGATTGAGTATGCTTGCTAGCTACTTGGGCAAACCACTTTGTATGGATGAAAACACAGCATTGAGGAAATGCATCGGTTATGCACGCTTATGTGTGAGCATAGATCTATCTAAGGAATTGAAGGATAGCATCCCTATTCTCCGATTGGCTTATGGTAATTCACTACGAAAGGACCGTGTCATGGTAACTTATCAATGAAAACCCTCTTTTAGAACTCAAGGCAAGACCTGGAAATCGACAGGTAAATACTTCACTAAGGGAGATTATTGGGAATTGATGGAATTGCACAAACTGAGCATAATGAGGCTGTAGACCTAGTGGGAAAGGAAGCGCCAATGCTGGCACTAGAACAACAGGAGAAGGATTCTAAAGCAGCAATCCCCTCCAGCTCTACCACCCATCCGAAGGAAGAAGAACCATTATCCAGTACACAGAATGACCCCTCAACAGCGGACAGCAAGTCTAAAATGGGGGACAGAGGGGAGGAAGAGTTTCCTATTGAACCTAATCATATTGATGATTATTCCAGGGAAAACAAGATTGACTGTAATTCTGCCCAAATTGAGAGACCTATAGCACTGAATCAGGAGGATATTTTTGAGCCAATAACATCTAGAAAGAGCACAAGGAGCAGTAGGAAAGGCTCCAAAGGGAAAACCAATTAATTATGTCAGTAGTTATCTGGAATGTGAGAGGAATAAATAATCCTTCTAAGCTTTGTGCTTTAAAGGATTTTGTGCAGCAGGAGAAACCTTGGGTATTTTGTATGTTGGAGACCAGACTTAAAGAGGAAAATCTTAGTAAGTTAAGTTGTTTGGGCAGCAATTGGCAACTAATCTCTAATCATCAATGCCATGCTTATGGGAGGATTGTTGTGGCCTACGATGACCTTATTGTGAAGCTAGAAGTGTTGGAGTCTAATCCTCAATTCTTGCACACGAAGATCTGGATTAAATCGAAAAATAAAGGGATTATAGCTACTTTCATATATGGTTTCAATGCTACCTTTCAGAGAACTGATATCTGGAGCTTTCTTCGAAGAATTAAGCCCTCAATAAGCTCCCCATGGATGATTGGGGGAGATCTTAATGCCACTTTGTTCCGATCTGAGGCTGAGGGGAATTGTAACCTAAAGAATTACACTACAGATCTCTATGATTGCATTCAGGATATTGAGTTGGTGGACTTACGGGCTTCACGTCATCACTATACATGGTCTAACAAGCAAAGTGCTACTTGGCATATTAGGAAGAAACTCGACAGACTAATGGTTAATGGGGAATGGCTCTCCTCTTTCCCTCTCAGCCATGCCAAATTCCTAGACCCAGTTTCTTGGACCACACTCCCATTAAGCTCATGGATCTTTTCTCCTCCCTAAAACCACAACATCCATTTAGATTCAATAATTTTTTGGCTGACATGGAGGGCTTTCAAGATGCCATTCAGAAGGGAATGGAATTTAGATGTTATGGGACAAAGCAATTCACATGTGTCCAGAAACTTAAAGCCATAAAGCATGAATTGAAACTTCTTAATGAGAAGAGAGGGCAGAATCTGACCAAGGAGATTGATCTCTCTAGGGGCAAACTTCAATCCTAACAGCAAGCTCTGGCAGAGAATCCTTTAGATGCTACTCTAACTACAGCTGAAAAGGAGGCTCTTAGGAGATATTTGGAGGTAGTGGCAAACCAGCACTCATTGCTGAAACAAAGATCCAGGATCTCCTGGATTAAGGAGGGAGACAGATGCTCTAAGTTCTTTTTCAATACCTTGTTAGCCCGCAGGCACACAAATAGAATCAACTCCATCAAATCTGAAGATGGCAGGGAGGTGTTTAGTCAAGAAGAGATAGCAAGGGATGCTCTTTCATTTTATAGTAAGCTTCTGGGGTCAGACTCTTCCCATTCGATACAGGACCTCAATCTTAGTCTCTTTGTAAACTCCAAAATTCCAGACCAAGAAACATACAGACTAACTAGGCTTGTTATGGATTAGGAAATTGTCCAAGTGGTGTTTAGTATGGATGGCTCTAAAGCACCTGGTCCGGATGGTTTAAATGGCTTCTTCTATCAGAAGACTT
>JANVCQ010000004.1:2722921-2736467 GCA_025531925.1 Erythroxylum plowmanianum
CAATGCTATCATTTCTAATGGAGGGTGGACACTCACTTTGGAGGAGCTAACAAGCCTAAACATACCTCCCCTCATCAGACATGGGGGAAGGGATATCTATTTCTGGAGGGGTCTCCCAATTTATGAGCTTACCCCAAAGCAAGTCAAGAAATTATGGGAAAGACCAGAAAATAAGGTTGAATGGTACCCAATGGTTTGGAATAAAGTACTCAGACCCAAAGTGAACTTTCTGCTATGGCTGGCCATGAGAAATAGACTGAGTACAATGGATAGACTCACTTTCTTGACCTCTCCTAAGCAATGTGTGTTCTGTCACCTAGAGGATGAAAACCGAAACCATCTCTTCTTTGAGTGTGGCTTCTCTAGAACTCTCTGGTTCACTATCTCTACTCTCAGTGCCCCAGACCTCAATGTCTGGCAACTCCTAGACATTATGCAAGAGATTCCAAACCTGACCCTACTGAAACATGACAAGGACATAGTCCTTCTCTCCATGGCTACATGTGTCCATAATATTTGCAAGGAAAGAAATGGCAGAAGATTTTTGAACAGGACAACTTCAATGAATTCCCTTACAGAGATCATCACTACAAATATTAGAGAGCAACTGATTGTAAATCAGTTACACCTCCACTGTAGTGGAAGAATGGCCTACATTTGGAGGATCTAAGACCTGGAAGACATATCACACAACCCTCAACACAGGGCTATGCAAAATGTAGATTACCACTCAGTACTACAATCCACAACACAAGGCTATACAGAATCTAGTTTACCACTTAGAACTACAGGTTTTGATCTCTCCCTTCCTAGGGGAAATCATATCCTGGAACTCACACAAGTCAGAGACCTACCTGGATTGTTACTGCTCATCTTTGCTTCTCCGAGCACATGGACAGTCGAATCCCTGCAGATCAGAAACTCGGAGCCCCACTTGAGAAAAGATCTTCTCCTTCCCAGATGGATCGCAATCGCGTTGGGCACATCTAAATTCCTACAAACCACAAACCGGATCAAAGATGGAACTTTAAACCCTATACTCAGGATACGTTATCGTCGCTTACCTGGACATTCCACCTCTGTAGAGTTGATCCTCCGCTATCGCGCCCCTCACCTCATCCGTGTCTCCCGAATCGCCATCCCTTAGCTGAATTGGGGAAATACTTTTAGAAGACTCGCGAAAGGATGGGGTAGTTTTACCCTAGATGACTCAACGACGAAGGTTTTGTTCGTTTTTGCTTTCTATTGTCTTTACATTGAATTGCCCAAACGACGTAGCTTCTCTTTGTCTCTTAAGTTATGCGCTGCCGCTGACTTATAGGCCATTTTCCTTTTTGTAATCTAACATTTATCAATGAAATTTTTTAATTTCTAAAAAAAAAAACCGTGGTGAACAAGTGCATGATCGGAAAGAAAAGTATGCAAGTGGAGACTTTGCAGGTTAAAACAAACTTAGCTCATAGGCTTGAGATAAAAAAGACTGAGATTTTGCAAGATAAGCCCCAACTAAAGCTTCTGCTAAGAGGAAAGAACATTTTGAATCGAGGATTGTAGCTTTTTTTTTTTTATAGAAAGGGAAGGTAAAAGACAAATTACATGCCGTTACGTGGGTGACAGACTCCCGACTCATCCTTTACGAGCAGAGGGATGTAACTCTTAGATGGGTGCTCAAAAGTAATGATCCCTAAGGAGAACTGTCATGCAAAATTTGCAAGCCAGTCCGCACTTCGATTTTCCTTGCAATAAATATGCTTGATTATTACAACCCAGTTGTAGGAAAATAATTTGTGAAAGCCTAACACGAAAGGGTTTAAGGAAGTAGCCCGCGCTTACAGAGAAAAGAGTAGATCGGTCACAGTGTGCGAATCCACTTTTAAGACTATGTGACGGTACCCCAAAGACCATGCTAGCTGAAGGCCTGAAAGCACCCTCCAAAATTCTTTATAGTCTTTTTTACATGGTCGACTGTAATGCTATTCTTCTGTGTTCTTATGTCCCAAGTCCCAAGCTTTTCACATGATTCCATTCAGGAATAAAAATCAGGGTCTAGTGTAAAAGCTCGTGCACTTGTAGATAGTAGCAGAGATTTGGTCATCCTACTGCATTATTTGCAGATGCCAAAACATTACTGGAACAATCAAACACAATGCATGTCAGCATGTGGAGGGAACATGCGATACGACTAAAGTGGGACAAAGTTTCACAGGTTATGGTCGTCAATGCCTAAAGTTACGAGCAACGAGAGAACTTCAAACTTTCCTTTATACTCACTACTGTATATGTATCTGGATGATATGGGGTTTAGATCCTCTGCTCAGACACATGGTACGACGAGCGACAGCAACTACGTGCAGTAGCTATCTTGGTGCAGCCTTAGATGTTTCATGTACGGAACTTTTGGTTAACTACAAAAATCAATCCGCAAATAAAGGTATGTGTCTCTCCCCTTAGTCAATTGAATGACTAGAACTTTGTGTGATGAACAACGGCATTAAGGCGATAATAATCAACAATAACATAGAAGGGCAAGCTTTTAAGGCTCTCGGGTTGCTCTAAATATCACCTTCAACAATAACAATAACTTCAATAATAACAATATTTTAATAAAAAACTCGCTAATATATGAGATTTGAAAAGGTCTAAAAGTATATAATCCTATTTCTAATTAACAGAGAGATTCTTTTCAATAAATTGTAATAAAATTTATTAAAATTTGATTTAATAATAAATCCCTAAAAAAGTTATGTTATAAATAAGTTATTATCCAATTATAAAAAAAATCATCAGTTATGATATTATTATTAAAAATCTTTAAATAAGAACAATGAAAAATAAATTTATAAACATCAAAATATTAAAGAATTATTTTAATTTATTAATAATATTAAAAGTAATTTATTAAATTAAAATAACCTTTTTATTTATTTAAACACTTTAAAATATTATTTTTTTAGGAATTTGAGCCTTGTAAATTCTTTAATTTATTGAAATTCATTTACATTCAATCAATCACTTTCGAATTTATTAAATTACATAATTTATAAATTACACCAAAGGACCGTTATAACTATTCATTCATAATCATATCTAAATAATAAAAACAAAACAGAAGTAGACAAAAATATATACTATACAAATCATTTGAATCGTTATATAGATGAAAAGATGGGTTTCAGTTTCCATTTTTAGTTTAGTGGAGTGTGAAGGGGTTAGCTTACACAAGGCAAAGAATGACATAAGAGACAAGTTGTCCATTGTTCCATAGGAGGAACATATGGGCCTCATTTATGTTTCACTTGGACCCTCACCATGACAAAAACATATCTATAGATTTCACCTTTTTTTTAAATGTTAATTATAAAAAAATTTATAGTCTTCTCAATTTTATAATAATAATAAAAATAACCAAATAAAAAATGAGCCTTTGAATAACCGGTAACATAATTCATTTGTAATCAAAATATCACGGGCTCGAGTCACAAAAATAATCTTTTTGTCCGAATACGAAAAAAAATACGTGTACAATTAATGCCAATTTTTCATACTCTTCTAAAGCGGGTAGTTTCGTTTATTGAAATTTGTTGACTTAGTAAAAATAATCATATTAATTATTGTAATTTTTTCTTTTGTTTGTTCTTATGTTTTTTCGATCGTCGCATCGGCTAAGGTATAGAATCTATTGTAGTTGTTAATAATTTTCATTTTTGCTTTGAAGTGAAAAAGAAAATTACTAAAAGGGTTCATTAGCTTCCAAATTGGGGACCACCAACATAAAAAATCGTCTTATACCAAACACATGATTTATTAGATAAAATTAATATTAGGTGAAACCGATAGATGTTGACTGGTAAATGTAGATTAAATGTGTGACAACTCATTGTAATAGTTCTTGAACCATCTAACCATTCATTTTTTATTTAGTTCAATCTATTTTAATAACTATTATTATTAAAAATTTATTAATTGATTAATTTTTATAAATTAAAAATTCTCATAAACCAAGATAAATAGATTATTTTTCATATAATAATTTATTTTTAAATTAAATTTAAAATTTATCGATAAGTAAAGATGATATATTTCAATCATATTTCAAACTCTTTATTTTTATTTAATCTTTTAGTCAGTTTTATAACAGTATAATACAGTTCAACCTTTTAAACCTTAAATATCTTGTCTTACCGATTTAACTTCCAGTCTGATTTTTAAAACATTGATTCTTCCCTTTAAATTATGTTGGAAAAATATAATTCAATTATTGGGTTTAAGTATGAATTTATTCATTATTATACTTAGAAAGTCACTCCACCAAAAATCTTTTCTACTTAATTTCTAGTGTCCAAAAATAATAATTTTGATTGAATTTTTTATATTTAAAGAAAATTATTCAAACCATAACATCTTTAATTAAAATAAAATATTTATTTCAATAAAAATGATGTTATTTGAATTTTATTTTAAGTAACTGGAGAATACTTTATAAAATTAATCTTCTTATATCTTAAATTTTTAGGTTTCTGACTAATTATTTAAATTGAATCTATCTAAAATTTAATTATTAATTAATAAAAATTTATTCAAAGTATGTAATTTATAAATTATTTTATATACATAAAGAGTTAGTCAATACACATTAAAATTTTAACGCTATAAATTTATAAATTATATTTAAAATAGTAACATAATTAATGAATAGAAACTTTATATACATTAAGATTTAGTCAATATTCATTAAAAAATAACACTATGAATTTATCCTTACATAAATAATAATAATAATAACTTGAAGGTAGGCTATGTTACAAGAACTTTTGTTTGTTGCCTTTGAATGTTTTAGAGGCTTGATTAGATACCAGGCTTGAAAACATTATTACATATGTCAATGTGTGGTCTACTCTACCCCTTCACCACTTGCTCTTCAACCATATTCATTAGAGTTCACTAACAACAAAGTTTGTTGGGATTAAATTTTTAATTTTTCAAGTTAGGTAGGTTATTACAATACAAAAGCAAATGTTAATACGTAGAAGGAAGGATGCATACTATCGAACTTTTCCAGACTTAACACTTCAGTAAGATTTTAACTGTGTATTGATAATAATGATAATAGTTTAAATCTTAAGATTTTTATAAGAATATAAATTATATATTAATATTTAAGAACATTCAATTTTTATTTTATTAAAATCTTTAATGAATAAAAAATTTAACAGAGTTTTATATATTTTTAAATATTTGTTAGTAAACTTCACTTTTACATGTAATTCACTTTATATAAATCACAAGAGTCTCATTAATATATTTTTAAAAATATAAAATTATTGCAATAACATATTCCTCGTCGAGTATTTATTTTATATATTTTGAAAATGTTAAAAATGAACATTTTTATTTACTTATTTTATCTTTTATTTTTATCTCTTACTTTGTTTTATATTTATTGCATTGTTTATTATATTACTTATTTTATATTTTTATTTATACATATTTATTTATTTATTATTTTTATTATTTTAATATGTATCTTTTATTTATTTGTTATTTATTATTTTATTTTTATATATTAGTTGTTTACTTATTTAATATTTTTATTTTTTCATATGTATCTATCGAAAATAGTCTATCTATTAGCCTTAATATTATGGACCTCTTCCGTTTATAATTTAATGGATGGTCCCTAGGCTGGGGTTAAAACGGTAAGGTCTCAACAAATGATGTCAAGCAGCTGAGCCAATTAGGGAGGACGGCTATGGGTTATGGAAGCCTGATGAATAAATTAAACAACCAATGTGATTAAGTGATTTGGCATTTAGCTTAAGGGGACATGAGATGATATGCTTATCCAAAAGACAAAGAAGTAATTATAAAAGTAGTTGTGTGCTTATTAAGCCAATGGCAATGCTTACCAAAAAGGTAGACACTTTATTATGTGAAAACTTTTCTGGTACAACTTATTTGAAAAAGTGGGATTTTTTGTCTAGGGATGGTAAATTCCTATTAGATTCGAAACTAATTCGATCTAATTTTTTAATAAAAATAATATTTTTTTCTTTTAGTATTCGAGTTTTGGGTCAAGTCAAGCTTAGGTAGTTCGAGCTTGATCTAGTCTCGATATCTATTAGAGAAAGCTCAAAGCCTAGTTCAAGATTTATTAAAGTCTGATTGACCTCAAACCCTAATGTTATCCCAAATTTTTTAACAAATATTATTATATATGTTAAAATTGTTTAAATACCAATAAATATAATATTTATAAGTTATATGTTTTAAATATTTTACTTAATAAATTAAGGATTTAAAATTAAATGATATATCAAAATTTAAGTGATAATTATAAGTTTGAAAGTATTTATACTAAGTTGCAATTCTATTCATTGTTACAAGATTTGTTTTATTAAGTAAATAGCTTAGTAAACATAAATAATATGTAAATTACATATTTGCATGTTTTATTTTATAAGTGATATATTGGATTTAAAATTAAGTGATATATTTGATTTAAATAACATTTTAATAGTTTTAATAACAATTAATTGTATTTTAACTCTTTTAATAACTTATTGATTAAGTCAGTCGTGTTTGACATAGATAAAGATAATAAAGTAGTCTAGTACAAGATTTTGATTAATAGGCCGAAGTTTGGGAGAAAAATAAATTTCAGTCAGCGTGGACCATATTTATATCAAGCCTGTAATAAAAAGTCCGATATAAATACTATATATAAAAAGTTAAGATCTCTTATAATTGTTGTAGCAAATCATGAACGTATTAATGCTCTGGCCCATTCAGAGGTTCATGTATACAGAAAATTTCAGACGGGTTTTAATGCATTCAGGTGAATAGATCCCGTTAAGGTATTGATAAATTCGTGTTCGTTTCGGCCTCGAAAAACTCCTCTAATTGTTATAGAATAAAAATCAGATATTTTTATATTTCTCCATTATTTTCTTGGTCTAACCAATCGGTTCAACTCTAACCAATCGGTTTAAGCATTGGATGCTTTTCATCTCTGGTTTCCAAAGTTTCATGAAACAGGAAGTAATTGAAATTTAATAACATCGAGATGACTACCAAATTAGGCATCATTGTCAAAGACGTGCACAATTTAAAGAGGGATAAAATAAGAGTGATTATGAATGCTTACAAAATTTAACAAATTTGACCGATTTAATCATAAAAATTTTGAGCTATTTAATTTTTTTGTTAGGTTTTTAACTTTTCGGTCTAATTTATTTTAATAACTCTTATTATTAAAAACTAATCAATTTATTTATTAATCGATCAAATTTTATAAATTAATAATTTCGTGTAATTAAAATAAATAAATAAAATCACTTTTATAATTTAAACTTCAAATTCTTCGATAACAAAGACAATTTCTTTGAATCACGTTTAAAATTTTTAAGTTATTACAATATAATATCTGTTAAAGTTTTTAAACCTTAAATCTCTTAATTTACCCGTTTAATGAAAATTTCCCGAACTCTACTTAAAATTTAAATTAGACATGTAACTAAAAATACGGTGTGTGTTGAATTTAAATTGAATGATCTGCTTATGTTTGCATTTTTAAATTACCTTATATATTCCAAAAATAAATCATATTCATACGAAATGGAATATATTCTTTTCTAAAACTAAAGTTTACTCCAATCAAGCCTTAGGGATCACTCACTTGAGGAGGAGGGCTCAGAATCATCTTGTTGAAAGATGAGAGATGATAAAGACTGAATTCAAAAATTTAGTAATTAAAAGGACTAAAAGTTAAATTAAAAACCTAAAATTATGTTTATAGTTAGTAAAAATTTATAATCTTAACCGATTAATTAATAAACTGCTTGGTTTTTAACAATAAAAGTTATTATAATAAATCGAATCGAAAAGTAAAAAACTAAACTAAAATGTTAATCAGCTGAAAATTTTCACGATTAAATTGGTGAAATCAATTGAATTTTTTAGTCATTATTTTAATCTTTCTCATTCATTTCGGGGGATAGTTAATATTAATTAATTTTTTAAAAAAATCTCAATCGAATGACTTTAGCTCAAATTGTTATTTATGTTACTAGTTTATTTATTTAGTTGAGTGTGAGTCTTAGAGTAACTAGTACCATAAGGTCACAACTTCAAGTTACGAAAAGACTTCTTTATAAAAATACAAAAGGAAGGTTGTGCATATGATGACCCTCTCCAGACCCCGTAAAGCGGAGAGTCTTGTACATTGACTTTAACATTTTAGTTTATTTATTTAATTAATGAAATTTTTGTTATTTAGTATCCACTTTAAATTTTTTTTACTCTACTAATATTTTAAATTTAATTATTAAATAATTAATAATTAGTTAATCAATTTCAAAATAGTTAGTCGAGTTAGTGGAGTAAATGAGCATGGGGTGTGACGTTGTGAAAGTCATCAGTTCGAGCCTGATTATCCCTAAATCCAATGCGAGCTTTTCTGTTTTGACTTGCTCCCCCACCGTCGTGATCAAATGAAAATAGATAAGAGACTCGTGGAATTGACGCAAAAGGGTATGAATGGCTATATTTATTGGAGTGAACTCTAAGCGAAATGTTCTGTGTTTGATTCTCTTTATCTATGCTATCTCGATCGAGCAGATCATACAAGACTTGCTTAGTGCACAATATCCGATTAACTTAATTTACAGACTATTATGGTAATATAAAAATTTACCCAGTACGTATTCAAAAGATAACGATTACGGATTCCTCTGAAAAAAAAAGAGTTAAAACTTGAACACTAAATTAAAAAAACTTTTTAAAATTCTTTATCCCTTCACTTTAGAGATTTAAGAATGGTAAAAGGTGAAGCACGTTCATAACCTTATCTTTTCAAGGGAACAAAGGCTTGAAACAGGGCTTTTGGAAAAATCAAAGACTTGAAATGATGTTGGCTTTACAGTGGGAAAGCAAAAATCAAAGAATTGGCGTATCAGCAACCTAGTGCGTAAAGGGCCCGAATCATCACCTCCTTTCATTATACATGCTTTGCCTTAATTTTCCAGATGACAATGATGGCTTTCACAAAAGTACAAATTACGTAGGGGCTAGGCAAAGGCAGCACCCTGATGTTTTCTTGGATTGATCCAGGATTAAGACCACTAATTCACAATTTGTCAAAGTCTTGGAAGCCAATTTCTGTTACGGCTCCACCTTCTAAAGTAGACATGAAAGATCCAAGAGGGCATTACGAAAGCAACAGCATAACACGCATACACACACACATATACATGTATATATAAGACAATATATTCATTGTTACGTTTTCACGTCAAAGTTAAATTTTCCGACTAAGGTGAACTAAACTACTTCATTTTTTGCCTTTTGTTTACGTCTTATTGGTGCTTCAAAAGTCTCTTTTCGAAATTATGAAGAAAACGATTCTATTTTGATTGACATATAATACTACTTATCAGATATATTAGATCATGCGGAATTTTTCTCCTATCGTGACGCCCCGAAATGATTAAGAATTACGACAGGTCGAAATGAATTTGGTTCTTTGTATTCAATTTTGGGAATCTATCTCACTTTCAAGTTCTGCGTAAAACCTCTCATTTATTCTAAATCAAAGCCATGATGAACAAGTGCATGATCCGAAAGAAAAGTATGCAAGTGGAGACTTTGCAGGTTAAAACAAACTTAGCTTGCGCTTGAGATAAAAAAGACTATGAGATTATGCAAGATAAGCCCAAACTAAAGCTTCTGCTAAGAGGAAAGAACATTTTGAATCAAGGATTATAGCTTTTATTTTTTTTATAGAAAGGGAAGGTAAAAGACAAATTACATGTCGTTACGTAGGTGATAGACTCCCGACTCATCCTCTACGAGGTGAGGGACGTAACCCTTAGATGGGTGCTCAAAAATAATGATCCCTAAGGAGAATTGTCATGCAAAATTTGCAAACCAGTCTGCACTTCGATTTCTCTCGTAGTAAATATGCTTGATTATTACAACCCAGTTGTAGGAAAATAATTCGTGAACGCCCAACATTAAAAGGGTTTAAAGAAGTAGTCCGCGCTTACAGAGAAAAGAGCAGATCAGTCACAGTGTGCGATTTCACTTCTAAGACTATGTGACGGTACCCTAAAGACCATGCTAGCTGAATGCCCGAAAGCACGCACCCTACAAAATTCTTTATAGCCTTTTTTACATGGTTGACTGTAATGCTATTCTTCTGTGTTCTTATGTCTCAAGTCCCAAGCTTTTCACATGATTCCATTCAGGAATAAAAATCAGGGTCTAGTGTAAGAGCTCGTGCACTTGTAGACGGTAACAGAGATTTGGCCATCCTACTGCATTATTTGCAGATGCCAAAACCTTATTGGAACAATCAAACACAATGCATGTGGGCGGAAAATGCGATACGACTAAAGTGGGACAAAGTTTCACAGGTTATGGTCGTCAATGCCTAAAGTTACGAGCAACGAGAAAACTTCAAACTTTCATTTATACTCACTATTGTATATGTATCTGCGTGATATGGGGTTTAGATCCTCTGCTCAGACACATGGTACGACGAGCGACAGCAACTACGTGCAGTAGCTATCTTGGTGCGGCCTTTGATGTTTCATGTACGGAACTTTTGGTTAACTACTAAAATCATTCCGCAAACAAAGGTATGTGTCTCTCCCCTTAGTCAATTGACTAGAACTTTGTATGATTGAACAACTGCATTAAGGGCAATAATAATCAACAATGACATATAAGGGCAAACTCTAAGGCTCTCCGGTTGCTTTAGGCCTCGCCTTTAATAATGATTTTGTTTGCTGTTTTGCTTAGGACCATACTCCTGACAATGAGAAGGTTAAATGGGTGAAGTGGACGCCTCCAAATGGTGGCTTGTGGCTCTTAATGTTGATGGAAGTTCTGTTGGCAATCCGGGTCCAGCAGGTATTGGTGGTGTATTTCGGACTAAGTAAGGAGCTTGGTTGCTTGGGTTTTCGAAGTTAATTGGGTATAGGTCGAACATGGAGGCTGAACTTTTAGTTATCAAAAGAGGACTGACTTTAGCTTGGGATAATCGCTTTCGGAAAATTTTTCTCTTGTCAGATTCTAAAGAAGCTTTGAAACTATTGGAAGGAAAGAATTGGGTGACACACTGTCATGTCAATATAATCTATGACATCAAAGTTTTGTTGTAAAGAGATTGGTGTGTGAAAATGGTCCAATTGCTTCGAGAAGGAAATTTGGTTGTAGACCATCTCGGTGTTGGAATTGCCACCAGCTTCTGCTTCTCTTCTGCTGCTAAAAGATGCAGCTGACACCTTTAGGCCTGAGTTTATTTTGCTGCTTTCTTTTCTTTTCCTTTGTACCAAAAAAAATAACAATAATATTTTAACACAAAACTCGCTAATACACAAGATTTGAAGAGGTCTAAAAGCACACAATTATATTTCTAATTAATAGAGAAATTGTTTTTAATAGGTTAACATAAAAATATTAATATAAAATAAAGTAAAAATAAATAACTACGTACAAATAAAAATAAGTGATAAAATAAATAAATATAGAATAAGGTAAAGAAAAAAATAAAATGATAAAATAAGTAAATAAATATACAAATAAAAAATAAGATAAGTAAATAAATAAAATAAATAAACCATTATAAGAAAATATTTAGGTTAAGTGCTTAAGCTAAATTATTAAGAAGTAAGTATTATGTATTAAATGTTTAGGCTAAAAACAAGATATAAAACTTGAAAAATAATATTTAAAAGACATGTTTAAAAGAGAATGGCCTCTATATGTGAAATCTTTAACTCCTATTATATTAAAGTTTTCTCGATAGTTTCTAGAATAGCTATTTTATTCTTGATCATTTTGTCTTAATTCTTCTCAAACCTTTTTTTTTCCTTCTTACAATCCTTAATTATAATTTTCTCGTATCTTTTCATCGGAGAATCGAGATATTTCCTCTTAGTATATTTAAACCACTTAAACCTTGTATCACTAAATTTTTTATTAATTTTAGTAACTTTTAATTTGTCTTTTATTATTACATTCATAACATTACTTTATATAGTTAGGTTGCATATCGAACGTAGAGCATTCTTTAGGTTGCATATCGAACGTAGCATTCTTTAAGTTGCATCTACCAACACTAATCAGCAACACTCAAAATTTCAGGAAACTAACTTTCAAAAGTACATGTTTCCTTCTCATCAATCAAGAAGGCAATTGTTCAACAGTGAGTTCGAATTTCCTTTACTGCATAATGAACTGCTATCTAAATCTTATTAAGCAATAACTTTTAAAAGTACCCAAAGTGGCTGACATATAAGAAAGTGTTACAGGTCTCACGAGAGAACCAACTATAAAACTTAACTTAAAGGATGGGAGAACCTATAAGTTTATAGATTCTACATCAGTCTCTTTTATTACTAATGTGGGACAATTAGATCGTAATATCCCGCCACACTTTGCAGCCCAAGCATCGATGGGCTGGTTGTGTACTAGATTTTTTTCTAGTCTCGAGCGAATATTGCTATACTAGCATCATCACCTACGTACCCACGGGCTGGCTGTGCATTAAATCTTTTCTAACTCCGAGCGAACGCTGCAATGCTGATGTCACCACCCGTGAATGTGGCACGAGGACTTGAAGAAGTAGTGTTGGCTCCGATACCAATTATCGCAGGTCTTATGAGAAAATCAACTATAAAAGCTAGCTTGAAGAGTGGGAGAATCCATAAATCTATAAATTCTACATCAGTCTCTTTTATTACCGATGTAATATAATTAGACCGTAACAAAAAGCATTCCTTATGACTAGGCAAACAAGTAAGCATTGAAGGATATATAAGAACTTAAAGACTGCATTTTTCGCTCAAGTCAACAGATTAAGCTCAAATTAACTGGATTTGAAAATCAGTCTGGCCCTATCGACGCTGTTTTGTTTAAGGACTTAAAAACCAACTGATCAAACAAAGCCTATATAGCCTTAAGGTCTTGGACCAAGGTCCAGCCTGTTGCCATTTCTTCAAGAAGTACCTTAAGTGAAGGAATTATTTTAGGCTTCTGGTGCGTGTGCAGTGCATTTCCGGTGGATGTAGCTCGTTCCCCTTTTGACTGATTTACAACTTTCCATTTCTATCTTTGAAACGACATTTTCTCTCCTATTCGCTTGTCTGCCCTTACCAAGACTGAATCAAGAGAAACAGTTCACGTTGGCTTAACACATTTGGTCTTAGGAAAACAAAGAATCACCGCATAAGAACTAACGTTGCTTATGGTTACTGTTATCTATATGTTGAGATAGAATGAAACAAAAATTTGGAGATAGATTAGAATAAAAAATAGAAATTGCGAGGTATTTGGTTATAATGGAACAAACAGATAAAATTGTATTTATCTCGAGAATAGAAATGTATTTGATTGCAGTTGACAAAACATAAAAAATAGTACCAATAACTAAAGTACCCTTGTAATATAATATGATTAAAAATATGTAATTCATTGATTATTTTAAAACGAATGATTTGTATTAGTAAAAAAGTTAACAAATAATAATAATAATAACAATAAC